>VDFB02018468.1:0-65533 GCA_007258455.2 Sequoia sempervirens
CCTACATTAGGGGCTCATATATTGTATTTATTGCTACCATTTAGCACAAACCTGTCATTCCTTTCTAACCATGAATTTACAACCCTTAACAATTCCACTTTGAGGAGGGTCCTACTCCTAAAAGGAAAAAATGTGTCAAACCATACCCCCAATGAATCCTTGCTCCCTACGGGTTGGCTTGGATCCCACTTCTATTGCGGACCCTTCCCCTTCCTCCTCTGGATCTAAGAAGCACAAGGTCTCTTTCAAGGCCCCTTTCATGAGAGCTCTTTTATCATCTTCTAATGGCAATGAATCCCCTCCCAATCGCATAAATTAGGACCCTAATTATACTACCCACAAAGGAAAGATAAATTTGTTGTCCACTTCCCCTAGCCTCCTTGATGATGATTATATCCTAGAGGATCCCATTGAAGCTACTACCCCTTGAGGCCTTTCAACTTATCTAAGGTTAAATCCCCTACTTCTACTGGGCATCCTTTTTCATGTGGGTCGAAGTTGGTTCTCTTTAAGGGATTCATGGAGATGAACCCTCGATACAACTCATGCTTAAGACTGGAGGAGAAGGTAACATGCTATTCAAGGCCATCAAAATTCAGAATGATATCCTTAAATGGTAGCTGGTTGAATCGAATGTCACCAAGATGAAAATATAGACTTTGGAATGTGGCACTCTCTCTAATGTCCCAAATTGGAAAATTGAGGTGGTTGATTATAATTTCTTAGATTAGGTGAAAATTCTTACTACTTTTTTTGACAAATCACAACATTTAAAGAAATATGTGGACTCTCTCAAGGTTAATCAAGAAAGCATAAAGAGCAACATGACAAAAATAATTGCCTTCGATAAAAAAGCTATTAAGAATGCAACCACCACCTTGTATGTGTTCTAGGCCAAGATAGAAAAAATAAGACTAAGAAATAGGACCAAACCAAAACCTGGAAACCTAGCCTTTCTTTTTGAACCAGAGAAAAATACATGAGGCTAAGGGAAAATCCTTTGCTCAAATTGAGCCCACTCCTACTATCGTCGGTATTTAGGGTGAAAAATACATGAAGTCTACCTTTAAAGAGAAATATGAATTCATGAATTGTGAGTGGCACACCATAGATGGCCTAAAGCTACTTGTTGACATGTAGTTGGTTCTCTTTGTTCTTGTGTTGGTTCTACTACTTTTGGTTGGTCTTGTTGGTTCTATGTTCTTTTTTTTTAGTGGTGTTGTTTTAGTCTCACTCCTTGTGAGACTCATTTTGTTTTCCTTTATAGATTATTTGTAATGAGTTTGGGCTCTCCTCATGTTAAATATCTTAATCAAAACATTTTTTTAGTGTCTCAAAGAGTTGTTTGTGTATTATATTAGTGAGTTCTTGATCAGTTGGTTAGCCATAAGGCCATAAAATCATTCCAAATATTTTATAATGTATCTCCTCAAGATCAATAAAGAAACATACATGTTTATTTTTGGATTATTAAGTAGACTCAAAGTTTTGTAATTTTTATTATTTATTCATTTGCATGTGTAGAACCTAGTTTATGTGTGTATTTGAGTAAATGGTAATTCTTCAAATATATCTTGATTAAGGTATCCCATGTGGTTATAGATGTTATATTGTTTTTATAAACTCCATACTTTGTACCCAACTAGATATATGCATTGGTTTGTAACTTGTTTCCTACCATATCACCTCAATACATTTTAAATAGATTAAACTATATATACATTTTAAAAATATTAAAATTTATATTTAAAACCATATGAAAATCCACTCAGTCTTACAGAACTAGAAGTGAATAAGGTCTTATCCACCTCAATAATTGGTCCTTAGTTGTCCAACCTGAATATAGGTTTTATGGTATTCTTCCCAAGTTTTACACTGTTGGTACTTGGGAGATTGTCCAACCTTAGGGATTTTGTGATTTATAACTTTGAGCACCAACAACCCTAACCCACTCTATTTTTATCCTATCTCTTTATAATCTTACTATCTCTCTCCACTATCCAGGTGTCCTACTTCACCACTAGCCTATCCCACTCTATGTGGACCTAATCCTACTTTCCCTTAACCTCATCTCTCTTTACCTACATGGAATCTTTCTAAAAGGGATTTCACCAACCTAATCTATGCATCATCTTGTCCCTACCCCTATGCACCATGATCATCTATTTCAATGGGAGTTTACGCTCCTTGATCCTACCCCTATACTTGAGATTGGGCATCATCTATGGACTTTGTGGCTACTCTCATCCCTTTTCCCTACCCCCCTATAGTCTCTACCTCTATACCTCCTCATAGGCAACATGTATCTACACATGTGCCCCTGCCCATCATAGAATAGTTAGGTACACTATCCTCTATTTCCACCAAGCCCTATACACATGCATCATTTTTGTATTTTCTATATATATATTCTTGGTACCTATGATACTGGCACTAGGTTGTACCACATATTGCATGCCATCTACGAGTCCACAAATGGACACCACTCACCCTCCTCATGGGAAAATTGATAAAATACATGCTCACCCTCCAAAAGAACACATTGTTCCAATCTAAAATTACTTTGAACTCAATCTAGCTTATATCTCTAAAAAATGTGGTGATGTCACATATTTATATAACACAAGGTCTAGAAATAATAAAAATAAAAATTAATCCACTCCTCAAATTTCCTCCATGGCCTCTACACCATTATGTTTATCTCATCAATCACTCACCTCAAATGCATGGGGCTCCCTTCCACTCAATCATCTCGATAAAAAATCAATATGACGACATGAATGTGCTTCTTGGCCTAAATCTATCATATCATCACTTCTACTCTGATGTTGTAAACTCCTTTGTATGTAGATAAGTGTATATCTTTATAGAGTCATTTCAAGATGTAAGGCTCCCATGTGAACTCCCTCTTTCTCTCCATGTTTGTTAATGCAAAAAATTATTGAAAAGAGCTACCATGACTAGGGGAATATCCTTGACCATCCCCGTGGACATGTACATATCCAATGATAGATGGGTGAAAGGGAGGTCACTCCTCCTGAACAACCACTTAGATGATCCCACTATATCTCAAGATTGGTAATATATAGTATGACCATGGATTTGTAAAAAATCCTCCATATATTTTATACCTTAACAACGATCTCTCCTATGGGAAATTGGAAGTGCTAGTGTGACTCCACCTCCCAATTAGTTCCATCAACAACATGGACCTATGAGTCCCAATGTGGGTATTTATGCAACATGCCACAATTTATAGCTCTTGAGCACCCTAATTTTAACTCATCAAACTCTAACATCAATCTTAAAACTTGTTGAAATCTCTCTCTAGTCACTAATGATTGTCACCACTCCTATATCCAACCAAAAACCATGTTAGTTCTTCTAAAAACCCATAGAATCTATTTTCTTCTTCATGCATCATGCATAATAAGACATGCTTAAGTGTTGAAGTGCACATGTCTCACTAACATGCATGCATCAAACCACACACATGTCACCATCACACATATATGTTGAAATTTGAATGCACACATCTATTTCATCCCATCACAAGTGCTTCATCGTGTATGAATTTTTCTATGAACAAACACGTCAACTTGTGGTTGCAAATCTGACTCAAAAAATTTGCATTCATTCAGTAATGCATGTGGATAAAAAGTCACAACATACATACCACTTGGTCTTTGTGCTATTTCTATATAAGTAATTTAATACTTTGCATGGGACACACTACCTAGCACAAGTTTTTAAATACTCTGTGCATGTTGAATCACATATTTTTTATTATTTGACATGTGCTCCTTGACCACTCATTAATGACCCTAAATATTTTTAGAAGGTATGTTTTTCAAGACATGCCTATGTGCCCACCTCCTCCATCACTAGTACTAATGGACTAGATACACTCAATGACAATTGATTGAAACATGCTCCATTTCATCCAAAGTCCTATTTTATAAATTCCATAATTGATTGAGCATATCATGAATGTAACCCAATGATTGGTATAATATCCAATACTATGAACCCAAAGGCACTGTGCAACACAACACATTAGTTAGTACACAAGGAAATAAGTCATGTAATTTCATAATAGAGGATTCAACATTTATAAATTCCACAATGAACTAAAGTTTTGGCATCAATCATGTCAAGGAACATTGACAAATTATTGGTTCCTCTATGATGGCATCACCTATAATTTCCATAGATATTGGTAAATTTGTAAGGGTCTTAAGGGGTATATTGGGTAGAGTTATAAAACAAGGTGAACAATGAAATTCATTAGGTTATCTTACCTTTCTAACTACAATGAAAAAAAATTATCCTTTCTAGAAGGTGGAGCTTCTCTCTTGAGGCTGTTTTGAAATCTCACTTGACCCAAAGAGGGTAGAGAAGAAAATATTATATTTGGTTAAAATTTACAAGTGATTTAGTGACTCTCATTTCCATATTAGCAAACTTTCATCCCTATTTTACCTTAGTGATGGTTCATAGATTGAATTATTCTCTATCACTATTCTTGGTAATAGATCTTGGCCACCATGTATGAACGGCCTACATTTCTTCCTCATAATAGCATTTATGCCACCTTTATTGGGTAGTTATCAAAAATTGTACTTGAAGTGTGTCAAATAGTTTGTAGTCATCATAAAAAAATTTAGTTGTGTTTTGCCTCAATATCAACCAAAGTTTTTAGTTAGGCATTACATATTAAACCATAGTGTACATGGGCTAAGGATGTGTTTCCTCATCTCAATAATTGTGCTAGCTCACCTTAAATATATTAATGATAAAAGAATAAATTGAGGGAAAGGTAAACTTAAGGATGTAATCCTTATGAGCCCCAAATGGATATCAAACTTATACTACACCAAACCTAACCTAATGTGTTTTAAAACTTATTAATAAATATTGAGCAAGAAGAATTAATTGACCCCTTTTGATTAACATAGATGTATTCTAGTTATCTTAGTTGGAGGAGTTAGGATTTAGATTCATTGGTAAAACATAAGTTAATGAGTTAAATACACACAAACATGTGCACACACACACACAGTGTTTTATCTCCTTGAGAAATGGAATCAATGGAAATATAACTACATTACAATTGAATTAAATTACTAGGTCAAAGTCAAATTTTGAGATTCTAATTCCATTAGGACTCAAGAAATAATCAACCCATGTTTAATTTCATTGGAACCTATTTTTAGCCTTATAAGCTCTCCCATGATCAAATTGGAACCTAAGCAACCTAGGTCAACTCTAAAAGAGCTTAATTTGATGTGTTCACAAGTAAGCCCTAGTGGAGTTTGTATGGTGAATTATTTATTTATCTTTTGCACCTTGATCACTTTGGAGAGAATAATCACCTAACTAATACTTTAAAAAAGAATAGCTAGATTTTCTTAGCGAAAATTTTGGGCATTACACCAATGTTTCTAGATATAATTAGTCAATGTCAAATTTACTCCCCAAAATATCTATTATGGGTATGTGCAGGTAAATGGGGGACCAAAAAGGGGTCTTAAATGGCCACTTTTTGTTTTAAAATTAGAAAATATTGGTCTTGGATGAGAAATTGAAGATAGTTGTGCTCAAAATTTGAAGATGCATTAAGAACAAGAGTCGTAGTGCTTTGAATCTACTTCCTAAATGACTAATTTTTTTTTAAAATAGAGGAGATGAAGGGGTTCAAAAAGGGGGAGCACACAAAGTGTTTCTATTTCTGTAAAAAAAACATAACATAACATCTAGTGTTCTACCCCTAAAATATTAAAAGAAATAGTATTTAAAAAATTACCTTAGTGAGAAATTAGTTAACACAATGTAGTTTATGCCCAATTTTTTTGCTAAATTTTTAATGAATATATGTTTTTTAACTAATTTTCAAAGTGGACACATCCTGAAAAACAAAAAATTGAGCGTGCTCCCCCCAAATTTTATAGGATTTTCCTATGTATAGAATAGAGTCTAGTTTCTAAAAGTGTATTTTATTTGAAATTTCAACAAACGACTAAAAATGAAGTCAAAAAGATTGTGTGTAGATTTTGACAAAAAATAGAGACACTAGCAAAATAAATTAAAGATCAAAACCTTAACATATTCAAAAAAATTGTAAGAGAGGGGAACCAACCATGTCAATGCTTTAGGTCATAGAGAGCTAAGAGCTAAGGGTTTCCCTAACCTCACTCTAAATTCAACCCTAAGGGTTGGAAATTACCAAGGTAGACAATAATTCCAACACACTATAATGTGAGAGCATTATAATGCGCTCACATTCTTGTGAAGGAAAAATGATATCCTTCTCTCTCTCTCTCACTCACGCTCTATTCTCTCCTTTATTCCCTCTCTCTCCCTTAATCTCTAGGACCTATCTTTCTACATCTCCCTCCTCTCTTGTTTTGTCCTCTTTAGATCTCTATCTCTCTCTAGACCTCTCCCTCCCTCTCACCTTCCCTTGATATTTCTCTCTCCCCTCAATACTCTCCCTCCCTCCCTCTCTCTCTCTACCTCTATTTATCTTTCTCTCCTTCCTTTTCTCTATATATCTCCCCCTCCCTCCCTCCTTCCCTCTCTACTTCTCTCTTTCTACCCTATCTCACCCCTTTATCTCTCTCCCCTCTCTCTCTCTCACCTCTCTACCTACCTCCCTCTCTCTCTCTCACCTTTCTACTTCCCTATCTCTCTCTACCTCTCCCTCCCTCCATCACTCCCTCTCCCTCTCTATCTCGCCTCTCTATCTCCCTCTCTCTAAATTATTCATGGTTTATGGTTTATGGTGGAGGGTTTAGAGATTAATTTTTTTAGGTTTTAGTGTTATATTATTAATGTTAGGTTTTATTGTTTATGGGTCAAGGTTTATGATTTAGATTTTATGATGGAGGCCTCAACATTGCGGATCTAGGGACTAAATTTAATTTTTAAGGTTTTACTATTAAAATTTATTAATGTTAGTGTGGACACTGAAAAAGTAACCCTTCTACTTTTTATGTCTCATTTGGGTCCACCTTGTGACTTTGGCTTAGTTGTTCCTTGATTTAATGTTGTAATGTGAATAACACATTCACATCAGGTCTTGGGTCCTAGCAAACTAAAAGAATTCAAGTGGTACCTTACTTAAGTGTTGTAAAGTGTTGTCACACACTTTCACACTTTTATAAGGATCTTCTTAATATATTTCATCTAAACAACCTATTTTAATCATTTACCAAGACTTATTTTAAAGTGTTGTAACAAAATTTCACACTTTTCTAGGTTTTTCATCAATAATTTTACCCTTTCTTATGCTATAATTGGCCCCATTATACACTTGCAAGCCTTACTTAAGTGTATTTTTGAGAATAATCTAATTAAACATCATTTAATACACCTTAATTTTTGACAACCACTTAAAATGCCTAAGTGGAACCCATTCACCACTAGGGATGAATGAATCCCATTTGGCTCAAAAATCAAAATTATTTCAAAATTCTGGTGGGATATTATTCTCTAAGCCTTGAGGTCGGCTTGTGACGTGGTATTTTTGGGAAATTTTGCATAATCATGTATAAATATAAGGTTTTTCCTCTCATTTAATTCTCCTCAATCCTCCTAAATTCTCCTAATTTTATAATCAAGCATTCAAGTGATTTTGCATTCAAGCATTTTGTCTACAAGAGCATTCAAGCACTTTGGAGTCATTTCTTGCATATCTTTAGATTTCCACTTTAAGGGTTTGGTGAGTTGTAGAATTACATGTTGCTCATTCATCATTCTCTTTTCATTTCATTTCATTTTCAAGGGTTTAATTACCAAACCGGGGGTTGACCAAGGCAAACCCCTATTCACTAACCCTTAACACTTTTTCCCCTATTTGCAAATGTTTTGTAGGTCTTGTGAAAAGTTTTCAACAATTTTTCAAAGAGCAAGGTGTGAAAAGTTTTCAACAATTTTTCAAAGTCATTCAAAGTGGTAAAAACCCTAAAAGAAGCTTAGAGAACACTTATAGGTCAGATTTTGTAGTTTTGGATCTGGAAACCTATCAAGAGTTGAAGTGTAGACTGGGAGCTACAAATTGCACTTGTTAATTTCCCAAAATATGGAAGTTGACTAAGTCACCATCCTTGGTGTATGAGTCCCATGGCTGGGCCTGAAAAGAGGTTTTTGTAGTTCTAAGTACCCTTTTGTCTTAAATCTATTTTGGTAGAATTTCCCTGAAACTAGACTAAGTCGCCTAGCTTGACGTATGAGTCCTAGTGGGCTTCAACAATGAATTATGTAGGATTATAGAGCTCCTTTCCATCCCTTTCTAGTTTCTAGGTGCGCCTCTTCAATCTCATTAATTTATGTTACAATTTGTTTGCATATTTAGGTCATTTTGCATATCACAGCGTGTTTTCAAACACCTTGCATTTCCTTAGTTTTGCATTAATAATTAATCTACTTTATCAATTTTTAGCATTAAGGACAATATCCTTTGATATATTTCAATCTCTATTGCATTGGAATCCAACAGAATTATTTTTTAGTGTGAACTTTGCAAAATCGGATTCCTCTTCCTTCAAATTCCCCTTTTAGTTGTGAATAAAGGAAATTGTGCATTCCATTTCCATAGTCCACATTTTGGTGAAGCTGACTTTAGAACATCATATTTCTGATTCAAAGTGCATTTACGTCCTAGGAATAGCTTGCATTAACATTTCCTTGCATTTTGTATTGTTTAATTTACATCCTAGGGTTTCCAAATTTACATTAGTGAAAAGTTCATCTAGCTTGAATTTTTGCACTTCATTTCATTAAAAATAAACAAAATTCTACATATTCATATTATATCTACATCTGAAAACCTAAAAAGCATAAAAATCAATTCAAAAATTCTAAAAAAATTCAAAAAACTCACTACTTGGACTCATTCGCCACCTTGGGCAACTTAGTCTAGTTGCATATTTTTCACTACATTTTATGGAATTTAATCTTTAATTTCTAAGTTTTTGTTTTTTTTTCTATCATTTCAATTTTACTTTCCAAAATTTTAGTTTTAAGCATTTCATTTTATTATTTTACATTGCATTTGCATTGACCCCGCATTTAGAAACCTTTTCGTGAGTGTTTGGTGTCCTATTGCTAATACCTTGGTGAGAAGAAGTTCGAGATTCATGTTATCCCATGATAACACACTCATTGTGGATCTTGGGTTATCTAGATCTTCCACTCCTAGTATTGCAACTAGTACACTAGGCATGGATACTACCCTTAGCAAATCTTTTCCTTCAAATAACATGCAAGTTGACACACAGAATGATCATAACCTGTAAGACAAAATAATTCAAATTCATGAGGAATTAGCACATCTCTAACATCAAGTAAGCCTTGAAAAAATTTTAGCCACTGTAATTCCTACCATATAAAATATCCATCACATTCTTGAAAGTGAAGATGGCCTAGACGTTGTGAAACACATAGTTGAGATATATACAAAACATCTTCCTTCAACCTCTAGTGCCCCTCAACCCGCAAATAATGTTGTAATCCAAGGAGGACCTCAAAATCCTCCCCCCTCAACCATAGCTTCAATACCCACCTATACTACTCCTCAAGTCACAACAACATTGTAACAAGTTAGTAATGTGATTCCTTCCTCGAGTATTCCCACTAGCATCCCTAACTCTTATGTGGCATGGCATGTTCTATCTTCTTCCACATTACCACCTATAAGCATTCCATTCACACCCTACCACTACATACACTCCACCACTTTCACTGCCACCCCATACTACTTATAATGACCCTCTCATAACACAACTTTTCCAAATTGTTTCATCCATGCAAAAGCAAATCTCCACCATAAACCAAAATTAGAATGGACCACCCATATATTATGTTAGAAGTAGCCTGTTGTCTTTGGAAATATTGCAAACACCGATGCCACAAGGAGTAGAGATTCCTAAATTTGAGAAATATGGAGGGAATGGAGATCCTTCTAACCATGTTAATGCCTACACCACCTTATGTATTGATTTTTTCCTTGATGATAAACTATTAGCAAAACTATTTCCTAGGACTTTAAAAGATACTACCTTTGAATGGTTCTCATCTTTACTGAACAATTCAATTCATTCATTTAATGAAATTTTTGATGCATTTATAAATCATTTCCAAGTTCATATGACTCCCAAGAAGACCTTGGATGATTTGATGAGATGCAAGAAAAATGAAGAAGAAAAGATAACTGATTTTATCTCATGCTATCAATCACTTTATTCCAAAATCGATGTCAAGATCCCTAATCCACACCTTCAAAAGATGTTTATAGAAAAATTGCAAACTAAACTTCAAAAAAAACTCACTATGATGAAATTCCCCTCCTTCATGCACTTGTGTACTACCCTTTTCAATTATCACAATTCGATTAGTAGTCGAGATACAAGGTCCACTTCGAGCCAAACTGAGAAATCTGAGTCCACTAACCAAAACAATTCCCAACCATTTAAAAAGAAATAAAAAGGGTTCTTACAGTTCAACCCCCCTCAACAACCAAGTAGTAGTTGTTAAAACTGTGGTACCCTTTAGTTATGGAGATCTGAAAAGAAAATTCACACCTTTACCTGACACCCTTCATAACACAATGTCCCATCTTTTACTAGAACAAATGATTACCTTACATGTCATCAAAGCACCTTATCCTACTAAGCCTTTACCTCCAAACTTTAAATCCAATTCTTATAGCCATTATCATCGACAAAATGGACATGACACGAAACATTGTAAGTGTCTTAAACATCTTGTGCAAGACCTCATTGATTCTGGTGGTCTATCCATTGCAAGTGTTAATGATCAAAGTAATAAGTTTGTTGCCCCTCTGAATCAAAATTTATAAATTTTCAATGATCCAATGCCCAAACATAATATTTCATTTGTCAAAGCTAGTGAAACTACAAAGAATAATGTGATGAATGTTGCTAATGAACATCCTAATCCTATCCCGCATATTAATCATGTTAATCCTATGGATGAAATGGTAGGTGTGATAGACGTTATCCCTCGTAAGGGCCAACCTAAGAAATCTCTTGATATTACTTTCTCCTCTAAGGACATAATTAAAAATCTACCCGATGGTCCTCTCTACATAGTCGTTCATATCTATGACAAGCCCACTAATGGGATACTAATAGATCTCGCATGTGGAGAGAATGTGATCATCAAGGAATTTTTGGTATTACATGACCTTTATCAAGATGATTATGATAAACTGAAAGCATGGATCAAGACACACAATGGTTTTTCTTGCCCTAAGATAGGATTGATCGTCCTTCCATTACAAATAGGACCAAAAACATTGGATGTCACAGTCTCCATCATCCTGCAGTTGGACTAGTTTCCTTTGAGGCTAGGCCATCCATGGCTTCGCTCAATGAAAGCTATCCCTTTGATTATCCACAAATGCTTAAAGTTTCCATTTGACAATGAAATATTCACTATCCACCATAGTGGCTTTAACCCCTTTTCTTCCAAAGGAACTTTTCCTTAGAATCCTTTTGGCCCGAGCCCATGGAACCTATAACTCCTCGACAAGGCTTCTTTTTCATAGCTTACCAAAAATTCAAAGCAAAGAAAATAGTAGAATTTTCTCTCCGCAACATGTCCCCGTCTACCTCTAACACTCCTATCTTAGACAAAACCATGCTTGAACCCAAACAAGAACCAAACAACCTAGATCAACCAACACTAGAAACTTCACCTACCTCATCCAAGAGACCAAGAGACAATGAAAACAACTCTATCATGCCTCCTCAAATAAAACAAGTTTACAAAGGAAAAGAGAAAGTCGATTACCAACCTTCCATGGTTCCTTCTATTCCTCCCCTTAGGGAAGAAAAGCAACCTATGGTTGATCAACCCGCTCCTTCCCAAACACAACTCGACAACAAAACCAAAAGAAAATGAGGAACTAGGGAGCGTAGGCATAGGCGTCATGCCCTTGCTCGCAAGTTACATGAAGTAAACAAAGAAAATAAAAATAAACACTTGACAAAAGTAATGCATGATGACCCTCCTCCCCAACCACAACAAAATGATCCCATACAATAAGCACAACAAGAGGTAAACTCTTCATTGGACATTATCATTCATCCTCCTGTTGTGATTAATTTGGATGATGATGACGAGATTGCCAAAATCGACGAAGAGGTGCATAATGATTTGAACACATTGTTTTCCTCTTCCATGCACTTAAACAACAAATCTCCTATAAAGAGTGTTGAACTCGATGCTTATCCTAGTTCGGCACTTGCCCTTGTCCCTTTGGCCATTTTCCTGCCCTTGGCATATCATGAACATGATTGCGAGGCAAATGACTTGCTCGATAGTTGACTCACATTTTCCTTACTAGTCTTTTGTATTTTCTTTTTATTTTTCTTTTTTATGTGCGTAATTTGATCCCCCGTGATGTTTTGTTTGATGTTCTCTCTCTTTGTGACATTCCTCTATTTGTATCTTCATTCGTCTCTATGTCATGCATCGCTTTCACCTTTTCTCTTTTCTTTTTTCTTGTGTTCTCCTTTTGGGGATGATGCAAGGCATTGAGACATTTAGGTCTCTTTCATGTTGACCCAAAAGAATTTTCTTTTTATTTTCCTTTTCTTTTGTATTTTTCTTGTGTTTTCCTTTTGGGGATGACGCAAGGCATTGAGACATTTATGTCTCTTTCATGTTGATCCAAAAAGATTTTCTTTTTCTTTGACTTTTATTTTGTCTTTTTCTTGTGTTTTCATTTTGGGGATGACACAAGGCATTGAGACATTTATGTCTCTTTCATGTTTTTGATTGATTAAGCAGGGAAAAAGGGCCCTGACTTGAATAGATTACAACTAGAACAAAACAACCCATGGTGAGAAACAACAAAAAATAGGAAGTTCACCAGAATTCCCAATCCCCCAACAAAAATCTTAACCAATCCCTTTTTTATCAAACATTTCAGTTTTATCATACAGATCAATTAACCCAAAACTATCAACAGTAGTATCCTTCACTAACCAACTACAGTGCTTATAGACATCCATCCTAAAGTCCCTACTAAGAATAAACATAGCATTATAAAGATTAAATTTCAAGCACCCATGGCCATAACCAATAGCAATAGTCCAATTAAACATAAAAGAAGTAATCATCAAAGAACAGAAGAAACCAGCACAACCAAACAAATAGGCTATGCATCCTCGATCAGCTTCCAAGCTTTGACCAGGTCTTCAATAGTACCATTCACCATGGCCTTCCACTCCATCTTACCAACCAAGTCCACACCATCACCCATTACATTCTTCTTTTGTTGTTTCTTGATTTTTCCCATCCTTGAGACAATGGCGATAACCACTTTCTTCATCACCGCGTCCACGACCATACACACATTTTTGACAGCTTCTTCTAGGTTCTAAATTTTATGGACATTTCCTTTTTCTTGTTCACCTTTCTCCACTACTTTCAATCTATCCTCAATTATGCCATTAATCATATTTTCCAGGGTTTGGACTTTACTTCCCTCTGCCTTCTCAAGAATCTTTTGTTCTAGAATTTGCATCCTCAACATCTTTAATTTTCTCTTTGTTAGTATCCTCTGCTTCATCCTGCATAGCTTCCTCCTTGTCCCGAACCATCTCCTACTGTGACACCTCCCTATCCTCATCACCCTTACCACCCTCACTATCATCCCCCAAGTTCTCTTCTTCTATCAAATCTCCACCTAGACTATCTGGAATTTCTTTAGTAGAGGAATCGGTTTCCTCATCTTCTTGTTTCTTAACACTTTCCAGAGGACTTTGGGATTTTTCTGCCAGACTTTGATCATTTTTCTTCTTTTCCTTTCTTTTAGACGCTGCCATATCCAATCTTTTAGACCTTCTACCACCCTGGTGAAAACCTCCCATCTCATTATCGTCAGGGATAGTTGTGGTGTCCACCTCTTCACCCAATTCACTCTATATCAACCTTCTCCTTTTTTTAGTTCCCAACTCCATCGAGACATCTTTTCATTTTTTTGGAGTGACCACTAGCAAATCCATCCACATGGTCATATCAGGGCTTTGGTATTTTTTTCCAGAATTTTGAGGGCTTTGGGATTTCTCACCATACTTTTTAGGCATCGGGGAGGGCAGGTTATCGAGCAACTCAATCTTCACCGAGCTTTGGGGTTTAGGGGTTTCAAGCATTTTCAAAACTAGGTTTTTCTATAGCGTTCTAGACAACACAAGTTTACATATGACCTTGATGAGGCCTTGATGTAAAGGCAGGTTTGCACCATGAGTAAGGCTCTGGCTAAGGGAAGAAAATAGGAAGAAAGGAAAGTTAATCTTCTCCTGGTGCCTAATGTGGTTGAGGATTGGGAAGTGATAGCCATGGACGGACTAGTAATGGCCTTCAAGGGTAAAATATTTCATCATGATAAAGTAGACATTGTGATACAGAGGAGGAAGCTTAACCCTAGAATAACCATTTTGAAAATGTTCGGGTTTTTCTTTCCCTTTCAATTTTTTTTTCAAAATAATATTGGTACTTACCATTATTGACCTTCGCTACCTTCATGCCCTCATACACTAAGCCCATCACATTTTCAATCAACTTAGCATCCACTTTGAATTGAAGCCCACCCAAAGTAACCTCTCTGTATCTCCACGAATTAGCAAATTTGTAGCTAAGCCTCTCATTATAACCCTCCATAGCAGCGAAATAATAAGTGAAACCTGCCTATTGGAACAGACTCCAGAGCTCCTCATTGTTGTGGAGCGAGTCAAATTTGTGCAGTTCAGTTTGCTTTCTACAACCACCCATATTCTTAGAGCTATGGAAACTTTTAGGAACTAGCAAAAAATCACTCCTTTTTCCTTTTGCATCCTCAACAATTGCAACTGGTAGCTCCACACTCTCAGTTGGAATGGAAACTCTGTGATTATACATTTGAGACATTAATAGCTTAGATTTTTTTCTAATTTTCATATTTGATTCACAATTTCCACCTTTTCACCGATGAGAATTATTATTCATGGCAAATTTTCCTCCCTTTCGAGCAATAATAGCTTTTGTTTTATTCCACCCTTTTTTATTATTATCAATACCTCTCCATCTGTCACATTAGAGATCTATCCACCGATTACACCACATGCCATTTAGCTCCCAATTTAGAATTTTCCTCTCCTAGTACTCGTCCTTTCTGTCCTGATGACCATTCCGACATTTGTAAATCCTTTTATCGAGGTTTAAAAATATTTTTGAATTATGCCTACAACATCTCCCACTTAGCATGCCAACTTGCATCCGTGGGAGCCACCTCCTAATCGTCCTTTGCTTCTCGTCACTCATTTTCATAATTAAGCACTTCCACCTCATTAACCTTTATTAGAATAAATTCCTCTGAGTCTATCTTTAGCAATGATCTCCTTTATTTGATTAGGAAAATCCTTGAAGTACCATATTATTAAATTTTCTTCATTAACTCCAAGATTGTCCATCCCATCCGCCACACTATTTCCTTCCCTTAAAGAATGGAAAATTTTAACATTATGAATTTCTTGCAAAATTCTCTTATAGTCTTCCAACATGTATTTAATTTCCCATGGTATATTAGCCTTACTATTAAAGTAGTCTATTATCAACTTCAAGTCGCCTTCCATAATGATCTTACTATATCCCCTTTCCCTGAGAAGTCTAACACCAATCCAAACAGCCGAAGCCTCATCAAAGTTATTTGTAGTTGTTCCTAGACCTTTGTTGAACCTAGCCAGATAGGCTCCTTTATCATTTCTTATCACTCTGCCAACAACAACCCTTCCAAGATTGCCTTTCGAGCATCCATCAAAATTACATTTTACCCATCTTGGGTCCAGGGGAATCTAGATTGTGCTTCTTCTCATAATTTTTTTAACCAATTAACATTATTTAAGTCATGAGAGAGCTCCCATTGTTGTTTTATTCTTAATTCCTGCTGAGTTGGTTGTTTCTTAGCCTGCTTATACTTACAACTTTCCATGTTTTCCTAAATTTGCATTTTAACAATTAAGCATAGTTCTTTACTTGTTCTAGTTGTCTCCCTAAACACTCTGTTATTCCTCTCCTTCCATAATCCCCAAGCCAAAAATGGTGGAATTTGAACCCACGAATCATAAATTATATTGTGTGAATAAGGGTAGAAGTTTCATCCTTCCACAAACAATTGGATACTTGTAGGAAAAAACCACTCCACTTTTAGAGTATTAAGAAAAAAACCCCAAACTTCATAGGCATAAGAGCATTGAAAAAACAAATGCATGATAGTTTCCTCTTCTTCATTATAGAGACTACACCTATTGACAAGGTACCAACCTCTTTTCTTAAGATTATCAATCGTGAGCATCTTACCATGTATAACCGTCCACCAGAAACAATTAATTTTTGGAATGAGGTTCTTCCTCTAGACCTTAAGCCAATCAAAAGAGCCCAAGACTATGGTCGGCTGCATCATTTAATCATAAGTAGATTTGACCAAGAAACTACCTCTAGTAGTTTTCATCCAGATCCATTCATCCTTTTTGTTTCTACAAAACAGATCAAGATTTCCAATTTGTCTCATAAGTTGCTCAATTGCAACATCCCAATCCTATTGTCTAGTTCATCTGAGAACAACATTATTAAGATAGTCTTTAAAGCTTTTCCATCTGGGTCGTCCTCCATCCCACTCAAGGTAATTAGAAGCTTTTTTCCCAATTTCTCTTCTCAATCTTCCTCTGATTAGTTGGAGATCCTCAGAGGCTGCTAGAGAGGTCAAAGCAAACTAGGGATCATCCCAAAAATTAGTGTTGAGACCATCACCAATCCTGACTTTCACACCTCTAGTTAGCACTCCTCTAAGTTTAAGGAGATTATTTCAAAACGACGATCCATGTGGGAGCTCCTTCTTCCTTAGGAAACAACTAGCCTCCTTATTGTTAAGATACTTGGCTCTAAGGACAGTGGCCCAATATTTTTCATCTTCCAATAGGAACCAACCCATTTTAGCCACTAAATCCTTATTAAACACGTTTAGTCTTCTGATGCCTAACCCTCCTTTTTTTGAGACACACACCTTCTCCCATTTAATAAGAGCCATTATTTTCCTTTCCTCCACTCCTGAACATAAAAATATTCTTTGAATTGTTTCAATTATGTTAGCAATATAAGCTAGAATACTGAACATTAAGAGATAATAGACATGAATATTTTGAAGGGAAGCCTTTAAAAGCTGAATTTTTCCTACAAGGCTCAACAACTTACTTATCCACCCAACTATTTTTTTCTAAACTTTCTCCACAATATAGTTTCAATAGTTACTATTTGGCTTTTGAGAGAAAAAAGGAAGGCCAAGATAAGTAGTAGGTAGATCCACTTCCTGACATCTCAAAATCCTTATCACTTTCTCTTTCACAAGCTGGCTACTATTGAAAAAATATATTTTGCTTTTTTGGTAATTTATGCATTGTCCAGACATTTCAGCATAATTATCCAGAATAGTTTTCCATTGTTTAGCTTCAATAATTGATGCCTCCCCCATAAGAATAGTGTCACCAACAAATTGTTGATGTGAGGTCGGGGCCAGCGAAGAAGCATCACAGAAACCCTTCAAATACTTATTATTAAGTTGTTTTTGTATGTTGTGACCAAGAGCTTCTGCCACAATAAGAAAAAGGTAGGGGGATAAGGGATCCCCCTACCTTAGCCCTCTTCCAGGTGAGGAAAAACCATGGGAAATACCATTAACAAGAACCAAGTACTTTGGAGTGGTAACACAAGCTTTTATCAAATTGAGAAATTTACCTTTGAAGCCAAATTTCTCCAAAACAACAAATAAAAAATCCCATGTGACTCTACCGTAAGCCTTAGAAATGTCCAATTTCAGCACCATACTTGGCCTTTTGTTGTAGTCCATAGAGTGCAGTATCTCATGAGTATAGATAGTTGCATCCAAGATTTGACTTCCCTGAATAAAGCCTTTTTCATTAATAGCAATCATCTTCCCTAAAACCGGCTTTAGCCTATTTTCAATGATTTTGGAGCAGATCTTATAAGTAGTATTACATAGACTTATGTCTCTTTCATGTTGACCCAAAAGGATTTTCTTTTTCTTTTCCTTTTCTTTTGTATTTTTCTTGTGTTTTCCTTTTGGGGATGATGCAAGGCATTGAGACATTTATGTCTCTTTCATATTGACCCAAAAGGATTTTCTTTTTCTTTTCCTTTTCTTTTGTCTTTTCTTGTGTTTTCCTTTTGGGGATGACGCAAGGCATTGAGATATTTATGTCTCTTTCATGTTGACCCAAAATACTTTTCTTTTTCTTTTCCTTTTCTTTTGTATTTTCTTGTGTTTTCCTTTTGGGGATGATGCAAGGCATTGAGACATTTATGTCTCTTTCATGTTGACCCAAAAGACTTTTCTTTTTCTTTGCCTTTTCTTTCATCTTTTATTGTGTTTTCCTTTTGGGGATGACTCAAGGCATTGAAACATTCATGTCTCCTTCATGTTGACCCAAAAGCTTTTCATTTTTCTTTTGCCTTTCCTTTTTTAATTTTTGGCTTGTGTTTTCCTCTTGGGGATGACACAAAGCATCGAGACACGCTATGTCTCTTCCATGTTGACCCAAAAGGTTCTTTCTTTTTCTTTGTTTTCATTCTCTTTGTGTCATTCTTCTAGTTCTATGTATTTGGGGAATGATGACAGTTCCAAGCTCTCTAAACAACATTGTAGCAAAGAACATACTAACCCAAAATCCATAGATCCCTTATGTGTTTGGTGTTTTCATTTTGGGGACAACCCCTTTCTTTTCTTTTTCCTTTTCCTTCACATGACACAGCCTTGGAAACATATGACTTGGCATAAGGGCTTTCCAAGTTGGCTCTCATGTCTTCTTTCTTCATTGTATTTTTCATTTGCTACTTTAAATTAATTGCTCATAGTACAGTGTGTAGCAATTCCTTTAAAGTGTGGGCATACATTAGCATTATCATTTTACATTTTTTTTCTTTTCTTGGTTCTTAGTGCATCCTTCTTATTTCATACAATGTGTTTGTCACTTTGTGGATGACATTGGGTGTGATTTCCTTCATGAGCATGAACTATCTAAGCATATTGCATTCCTCTTAATGGATTGATGTGACACACTGCATCCCCTTAGTTGTGAATCTTCTATTCTTTGATTGGTCCTCTTTTGGAGACATTAGACACAATGTTCCCTAAGTTAAATACCTTGCATGAACTAAGAAAGACTCATTTGAACATTCTTTACATGTTTCATTTTTCATTTGTTATATGGCCACCTTGCATAACACAGATTGCATGCCTATGGTGGCATCGTGTTTCTTCATGAGCTCCAAGCATATGAAGTTTTGCTTGTCTTGTGAAGCTCAAAAAATCATTTTATTTTGTGGCATAAACAAAAAGAAGTTATCAGGAGGTATAACTTTGGTATGGTTGAGCGGGAAGCCCATTCTGAGGCATGACTTTCCCCATATCCACCTGCGTGTGTGTGAGTGCATACCAACCATGAGTGTATGTTTCTCACCTTTTTAGGCCTTCTCACCTGGTGGACAGCCATGAGTTTTGTCACCTCAGAGTGAGTATGCATTTTTCTAAACAAACAACCTAGATCTTATCCACATAATGTTGGACAAACAATCAAAGCTTCATCCGATTCATTCTTTCTCTTTCTTTTCATTTTTCTCTCTTTCATCTTTGGCATTGTGTGCTTGTGCCTTGCAATTGTTCTTGATATCATGTGTGTTCCCTTTGTGCTTATGTTGGTTTGTCATGAGATCTTGGTCCTGGGGGCTTGATTACCCCTCTTGATTATTGTTGTCCCATCTTGCTAGTGTTAGTTCATGGGAACCCCTCTTGATGTGCGTTGGTCTACTTTAATGTGAGTCTGAAGTAGGTTCATCCTCTCACTAAAGTGGGGGCTAAATGTGGACACTGAAAAATTAACCCTTCTACTTTTTTTGTCTCGTTTGGGACCTCCTTGTGACTTTGGCTTAGTTGTGCCTTAATTTAATGTTGTAATGTGAATAACACATTCACATCATGTCTTGGGACCTTGCAAACTAAATGAATTCAAGTGGTACCTTACTTAAGTGTTGTAACACACTTTCACACTTTTCTAAGGACCTTCTTAATATATTTCATGTAAACAACCTCTTTTTATCATTTACAAAGCCTTCTTTCAAAGTGTTGTAAAGTGTTGTAACAAACTTTCATGCTTTTCTAGGCTTGTCATCAATAATTTGACCCTTTCTTATGCTTTAATTGGCCCCATTATACACTTGCAGGGCCTACTTAAGTGTATTTTTGAGAATAATCCTATTAAACATCATTTAATACTTAAAATTCCTAAGTGGGACCCATTCGCCACTAGGGGCGAATGAGTCCCATTTGGCTCAAAAATAAAAATTATTTCAAAATTCTGGTGGGATATTATTCTCTAAGCCTTGAGGTTGGCCTGTGATGTGGTATTTTCAGGAAATTTTGCATAATCATATATAAATATATGGTTTTTCCTCTCATTTAATCCTCCTCAATCCTCCTAAATTCTCCTAATTTTCAAATCAAGAAATCAAGTGATTTTGCATTCAAGCACTTTGGAGCCATTCTTACATATCTTCATATTTCCACTTCAAGGGTTTGGTGAGTTGTAGCACTACATGTTGTTCATTTATCATTCTCTTTACATTTCATTTCATTTTCAAGGGTTTAATTACCAAACTAGGGTTTGACCAAGGCAAACCCTATTCACTAACCCTTAACACTTTTTCCCCTCTTTGCATGTGTTTTGTAGGTTTTGTGTGCATATTTGTCAAAGAGAAAGGTGTGAAAAGTTTTCAACAATTTTTCAAAGTCATTCAAAGTGGTCAAAACCCTAAAATAAGCTTGGAGAACACCTATAGGTCAGATTCTATAGTTTCAGATCCAAAAACCTATCAAGAGCTAAAGTGTAGACCGGGAGCTACAGATTGCATTTTTGAATTTCCCAAAATCTGGAAGTAGACTAAGTCACCATCAGTGGTGTATGAGTCCCACTACCAAGCCTAAAAAGATATTTTTGTAGTTCTGAGTACCCTTTTGTTTGAATTTCCCTGAAACTGGACTAAGTCACCTAGCTTGATGTATGAGTCCCAGTGGACTTCAACAGTGAATTCTTTAGGATTCCAGAGCTCCTTCCCATCCCTTTCCAGTTTTTAGGTGCACCTATTCAATCTCATTAATTTTTGTTACAATTTGTTTGCATATTTAGGTCATTTTGCATATCATAGCGTGTTGTCAAACATCTTGTATTTCCTAAGTTTTGCATTAATAATTAATCTTCTTTATCAATTTTTTGCTTTAAGGACAATCTCCTTTAACATATTTCAATCTCTATTGCATTTGAATCTCACAGAATTGTTCTTGAGTGTGAACTTTACGAAATTGGATTCATCTTCCTTCATTCCCCTTTTAGGTGTGAATAAGGGAAGTTGTAAATTTCATTTCCATAGTCCACAGTTAGGTTTCATGTTTTAGGGTTTAGGTTTTAGATCCTAGGGTTTATGTTTAGAGTTTTGGGCTTAAGGTTTAGGGTTTAGGGTTTAGGGTTCATGGTGGAGGGTTGAGGGTCTACCTACTTCTGTCTCATCTCTATACCTCTCCCCCATACCTCTCTCCCTCTCCCTCTCTTCCTCTCTCTCCCTAGTTCTCACCATCTCCCCTCCCCCTCTCTACCTACCTCTCCCTCCCTCCCTCCCTTTCTCCCTCTCTCCCCCTCTCCCTCCCTTCCTTCCTCCCTCTCTTCCCCTCTCCCTCCCTTCCTCCCTCCTTCACTCTCTACTCTTTGTCTCACCTATCTCTCTACTTCTTGCTATCTCTCATCTTCCTCTATCTCTACCTACTTCTCCCTCCCTCCCTACACCTCTCTCTCTCATCATCTCTCCCGTTAAGGAGAGAGATTGAGAGGGATAGAGATCTAGGTAGAAAGAGAGGGAGAAATAGGGAGGGAGGGAGAGTGGAGATAGAAAATATGGGATAAGGGAGGGAGATAAATGTAGGGAGAGAAAGATGGGGGAGATGGATGGATGGAGGGAGAGGTATGTAGAGGGAGAGGGGGAGAGGTATCTAGAGAGGCATAGGGATGGAGTGATATGTAGGTAGAGAGAGAGAGGGAGAGGGGAGACAGAGAGACATGGAGAGGGGGGAGGCAGATAGAGATAAGTAGAGAGGGGATGAGGGAGAGAGAGGTTTTGAGCTTAGGGAAGAAAGAGAGTTGAGCTTGGGAAAGAAAGAGAGTGAGATGGAGAGAGGTAGAGAAGGGGATGGAGATAGGGGGAGATAGAGAGTGAGATACAAAGAGAGAACAAGATGATAGGAGGTTGTTGATTATTAAAATTTGACTGTGAAAAATTATAAGATCTTCCAAAACCTAGAATATGCATTATAACTCCTCAAGATTTGAAACCATTCTCAAATATCATGAAACTATATACATGAAATATTGCTTAAACTATGTATCATCGTAAATTGTCACCCTTGACAATTTCACTTTATGTTTTATCCCCTTAATTTACTAGACTTAATCAAGCACCTAATTTCCTAAATCATGCATTTTTGTAAGGAAAGCTAAGTGTGGAAACACCTTCCCAATGCCAATTTTATAGGAGATATATACAGACAGTTCATTAAAGATGCACATTAACTAGAATAACATAGTAGACAACTAAGATGCATACACAATTTAAACACCAAATTTGTGTGGGAAAACCCTTGCAAGAGAAAAACCCACACACCAAGCAAGATCTCTTTGTATTACAATAAAAAGAACATTTACATATAAAGTTACAGAACTGTGCTCCTAGGTGTTAATTCATATTATCAATTTCGACAACATTACTCTAATCAACCTTGCTCTCCAATCTAACAACACAGTAATCACTACTTTCCAAAATGTTACAATATGTATTCACATTTGTTTTGCATTCCAACCAAAACCATTTGATTTGAATTCCATATACAATTGGTCTCAAACCATCTAACTACCAATACCTGTTGAACTATCAATGGGACTCAATTTAGTCCCTCATCGAAACTACCAAGTCTCTTCAATGTCCACATTAGTGTCCAAGTCATCTGGTCAACATTCTCCATCGACTAGTCTCCACCAATCTCGCTCTCCCGCTATGGGTTTCACCAATACATCATGGGCTAGTGAGTTACAACACTCAACACACCAAATTCCCACCGTATAACTGCAAGTGGTCCCAAACCCTGTTGCGGTAAGAAGGTATGAATACTGCACTACCCCAACACCCTTAGTCCATCCCTGTAGGTTAGTGGTACTACCATACTACCAGCTCTATTATGTGTTATGCATCAGGTGGCAATAATAATGCACCACTGCCAGCATGCCAAAGACTTGGTATGGGACAGTAGTAGAACAACACTACCGCACGAGTCATTAACAAGGCATTGTGAACTCTAACGGGATAGTGGAAAAAGGAAAAATGCTTAACTTGGAATGATCTAAACTTGCAAAGGCCAAGTTGGGGTCTAACCAGTGAATTTGAGGCACATAATTCCAACATGCTCCCACTTGACGAACAATTCATTGGACCCTTTGCAACACTTGAGATCGCTATAAATCATAGGCCTCAAGGCCCATCGAATTGGCACACCATTTAAATGTGTTTGTGCTCATAGGCTTTTTCAATGCATCAAAAACATTCTCCAGAGTATCTAACTTTTCCAAATTAACCTTTCCATCCTCCACCATATCACAAACGAAATGGTACTGAACATTGATATGATTCGTCTTGGCATGAAAAGTAGGATTTTTTTCCAAACAAATAGCACTTTGACTGTCACAGCAAATAGTAATCTACCCCGCATTAAACCTAATATCAAAACACAAATGTCTAAGTCAAATATCCTCCTTGCAGGCATGATTTACTACCATATACTCTACCTTAATAGTAGATAAAGTGACTATAGCCTATCGTTTGCTCATCCAACTAACTGCACCACCAAATAACATGAAAATATATCCATTGGTGGATTTTCTACTATCAATGTCCCCTACCCAATTAGAATCCACATATCCATGAATGCTAATAGATCTATGTGATCCAATCAAGTAAATATGATAACATAAAGTATATTGAGAAGTACCTTTCAAGTATCTAAACACTTGTTTCATAGCATCCCAATGTGGCCTTCTTGGATTTTCCATAAAGTGACTAAGTACTCCCACTACTTGGGAAATGTATAGCTTGGTACACATTAAACTACCAACTACAGTTGTATAAGGAACCTTGGTCATATCCTCCAACTCGGTAGGATATTTTGGGCAATCTTCAACAAAGAGTTTCATTCCCTGCAACACTAGAACAACTAATTGCTTGTAATCTATCATGTTAAACCTCTCTAGGACAACATTGATATACTTACTCTACCTGAGCCAATGTTTTCTACTTCCCCTATCCATTTTGATTTCCATTCCTAGAATGTACCTAACTGCACCTAAATCTTTCATTTCAAACTGTGCCACTGACAATTGAAATTTTAAATTAGAGATCATATCCTTACTATTCCTAAAGAATAACATATCATCCACATATAGGGCAATAATTGGCAACCGACTATTTTCAGATTTAAAACACACATAATGATCTGACTTTGATCTTACAAATCCCAATGAAAACACAAATGTGTCAAACTTATGGTACCACAATCTAGGAGATTGTTTTAAACCATACAAATATTTCCTCAACTTGCATACTAGATTTTCTTTACCTTTTTCAACGAAGTGCTCTGGATAGGACATATAAATTTCTTCTTCCAAATATCTATGAAGAATTGTTGTCTTCACACCCATTTTCTCAATCTCTAAGTCATACCCAGCTACAAGTGACAATAGAAATCTGATAGATGTCAGCTTTGATACAGGAGAAAATATTTCTCCATAATCAATTCCTCTACCTGGGAATAAACTTTCATGATGAACCTAGCTTTATACTTCTCCACACTACCATCCAGACCAATTTTCTTTTTAAATACCCATTTATAGCCAATAGGCTTTTGACCTTTAGGCAAAGGTACCAAATCCCAAGTTTGATTCTTTTTCAATGATGCCATTTCTTCATTCATGGCCTCCAACTAGGAATCTGAATCAGACATATCTAATGCCTCTCATACAGTCCTAGGCTCATCTGTGATAGTAATCAAAGCATAGGAACAACTAGAATCCAACATGGAATATCCATACCTTTCAATTTGCCACTTCTCACGTGTAGACCTCCTCATAGGTTGAGGCTAAGGTAGTGGTTCTTCTTCTTGTTCAAAACTCTCAAAACTACTTGAGCTCTCCTCAGATTTAGGTACACTTGGTGTTTGTAATTCCTCTTTTTCTAGAGTTAGAGGAATTTCAACTACATCCTTCTTCTTATCTTCTTTCACTTGTGGTTGCAAATCCACTGTAGAAGGTTTCGACTCATGAAAGATTACACTTCTTCTATACAACACCTTCTCAGTAATAGGATTCCAAAGCTTGTATCCTTTCACACCAATGCCATAACTAATGAAGATACATTTTTCATCCTTGTTCTCCAATTTAGATCTTTTCTCATTTGGCACATAAGATATGCCTCACAACCAAAGACTCTAACATGTCTCGAAGAGATCTTCCTACCAGACCATGCTTCCATAGGTGTTTTTTCCACGAGCAGTGAAGAGGGAGATGAATTTACCAAGTAACATGTTGTAGCCACTGCCTCAGCCCAAAAATTTTGCTCCATACTAGCACTACTCAACATACTTCTCGACCTTTCAATCAGCGTTATGTTTAACCTTTCAACAACTCTATTTTGTTGTGGAGTATAAGGTGTAATTTCATGCCTTTTAATTCCATGGTCTTTGCAATACCTTTCAAAATATGTAGAACAAAGTTCATTGCCATTATCCTTCCTCAAGCATTTGATTTTCTTTCCAGTTTGACTTTCTACCGAGTTTTTAAACTCCTTAAACTGACTGAACACTTCTGATTTACTTTTTAGAAAATAAACAAATGCCATTCTTGAATAATCATCTATAAAAGAAACATAATATTTAGACTTCGATAACGAAGGAACATTCACTAGACCAAATACATCAGAGTAAACATAATCCAGTATACCAGAGGATTTATGAGGACTTGAGTAAAATGAAACATGATGTTGCTTTCCATAAATTCAATGTTCGTAAAAATCAAACTCAAGGTTACAATCATTAAGCCCTTCAACCAAGTTTTTATTATTCAAGGCTTTTAAACCTTTTTTACCAATGTGGTTGAGCCTTTGTGACACCCCTCCGTTTTGCTATGTTTTCTTGTCAGCTCAGATACTTTGTTAGACTATATTTTATGTTATTGTTATTCTATTGTTGACAGTGGAGCGATGATAGACTATATCGATGTGATGACACATTATATGCATGGTGATTATGTTTGACATGCTTTATGTTGCATAGATGCTTAGTTGTGATGGCAATGATATATATGATTCTTGTAGTTTCATTGATATTTTATCTTGTCAGTCTTGTGTGACTATATTGGTGAAGGGGACATAATTACATCACTCGCATGCAAGCGCCCTATAATTTTTTGTGATTCTCTCTTCACAGTGTGTATGCTTTATTATCTGGATACATGTACGACATTTGCTTGTTTGTAGGTTTGTAGGTACAAGACAACAACTTCACTTGGTTTCACAGGTCTGAGTGTGTCCACTACTCAACAGTAATGATTGGGAGATGGTAACAGGCTACCTAGTCATACCTTTACCCTAGTACAATGTGTCGTCAGTTTGAGTTTTGGTCGTATCTCTTATCTTTGTTGTTCTGGGTATTTTATTATTGTGCAAGTTTAATTTTGTAGATTAAATGTGTGTTTGATTAAATATTTAATTAATGGGATTATTGTTGTGGAAGCTTTAGAATAAATTAATTAATTAATTTAATTTAGTTATGTTATTAGGTAATTTTAATTATTAAATTATATGGGAATTAAATAAATAAGATTGTTTAAATTTGTTGAAATATATAAATTGTTTATTTTTGTAAATGCATGTGGTTGGAAAATATCTATGGTTGTTGAGGGAAAAGATATTTTGTTGGGATAACTGTGAGTTAGAAATTTGTTATCTAATTGTTGAAAATTGATTCTCAGAGGAAAAAGATTGGAAAAAGGAAAGAAAGTTGTTTCACGGAGAGAGTTTTGGTTTTTGTTGAAATATTGGTGAGGAAATTGGGGATCTCTCTGAGGATTTTATTTTAGAATCTTGTTGTAGAATTCTTGGTTGTGGTATTGTGTGTTTTCTGGAAAGGGGCAAATTTACTGGAGGAAGCTTTTGCTACATTGGAAATTTGAAGCTATAGAGAAGCTCAACAACAATTCTCGAGGCACAGTTCTTTTGGAACGGGTTCCTTTATTGTTTTTGTGAATTTTGAATTGAAAAGTTGTTTATATTACTGTAATGCAATTTGGAAAAGTTTAGAAGGAAATTTTCATTACTGCAGAAGCTTTTGGTTTTATAAAAGATTGTCATGAAAATTAAACCTCTGTAGGAAATAATTTAAGTCCTCTATTTTAATTTGATCATTTGAAATAGATTGAAACAAAAGGAAATTATAGATCTCTGTAGAAAGACCTTCATTTTTTTTTGGGTTCTCAATTCCTTTTAATTGTTTGGGAAAATGAAATCTCTGATTTTTCCTATAGAAAACTTCTTCTGTGTAATTTGTTTGCCCAATTTGAATCAATGTTTGAATTTGTTTATATATAAATATATATATATGTACATATATATTGAAATGTATATGTACACATACATATATATATTATATATAAATGTGTTAAATTTATTTTAAACCACTGTAATTTCAATTGTAAGAAATCATCGTATGACGAATTTCATAAATACTGGTGAAATTGTTCATAATATATATATATATATATATATATATATGCATTTGTTTTTAAAATGTAGTGAATGCGTGTATATGGGAGGTTGGGATTGCTCCCACAACCACCCATATGGGAGGTACGCTGTGGGAGGCAGCACTTAGTGATGCTCACCCATAGCACATGGTGCGGCTGTGGCCAATGCACCAAGTACAACCTCATACGGTTGTAGATGCCGCATGCATTTTGTATTGTGCGTCTGTTTATTTTTTGAGTTGGGATTTTAATTAGTATTGTTAGGAAATAAAATATTTATATATATTATATTTATTATATATATATATTGTTGGAAATTGTATTGTAATTAATTTAAAATGGAATTTGGGAAAAGTATAATTAATTTTATAATTAAATAATATATTTATATGTATATATAATTATATTTAATTATATATAAATATGTATTAAATATATTTATTTAATGCGTGAGTAATTCAATATATGTTTACAAGCATGATTAATTTAATTGAAATAATTGATTATTTTACTTTGATTCGCTATTGAATTGTAAGTTGGAATCATATTTAAATGGTGTATTGTAAATATGTAAAATTGATTGTTTTGGATTTAGGAAATCCGAATGGTAGTGAATTTAAATGTAATAGTTGTTTATTTTAATTTCAAGTGTTACTGTATTTGTGTAATGGGGGGAAGTATTTATTATTGTGAAAATCTAACTCTTCTAGAGATGTAATTTGGGAAAGGGGATGTTGGAACTTTAGTTCACCCTTTGAGATTTCCTTGGGTAGTGCACGTATTGGGATTCAGTATTGGGCATTCGTAGGGATGTGTTACCTCATGAGGTGTGTTGGTTATTTGTTGTTAGTTTTAGTGCACTATCTACCCTTGGGTATAGTATGAGTTTATGTGTTGTCGATAGGGGAGTGGCTTTCAACAAGGGTCAAGACACAAAGTGGTCCCAAGATAACTCCTGTGGAAGTCAGTGTAATCAGTGGAAATTAAATAACATATTTAACTTGATAATTAGCCTCTCTCATTGGCTCAAGGGCTTGTGTTAGACTTGAGATGAGTTAGGAAGGCCTGGAATGGCAAGATCGTTATCTTGTCTTCTCGAAAGATAATCAATTTCGCACTAGTGTGCATGTGGGGCCGGAATTCATAAGAGGTTACCAGGATAACCCAAGATGGGGGTCAGGACCTAGGAAGATCTCCTTAGGATAACCAATGCAACCTTTGTGACGACAATCCTCCTATGACAACAGTCGTTTGTTTTGTATAGTGGTTGTTCTTGATTCTGTTATTCTAGAAGCAATGTAACCCTGTGTTTGTATTTACTGGTACAGTGTGGTTTTGTACTTTTCCTGTGTTAGAGGTAGTCGGTTGTCTTGGTTACCTGTTACTATCTCCTAGCACAGGGGTTGGGCCTATGAGTACCATATGGCTGGGTGGCGTGCTCCTTACACTATTGAGATTCTCTTCCTATTCATGATGGCAAGATCTTCTTGTTCGAGGAGCTCGTGTGGTTATATGGATTTGTACTTCTCTTTCTCATTGTAACTATGGACACTATGTAATTGTAATCCTCATTTGTATCGAGGAGAACCCTTGTGATGTAATTGTAACATTAAGTATGATTTATTTATCATTGGATTAAATGGTTTATATATGGTTTATATGGTGTTGTATCTGTGGAATATGCTCATTAAATTTCTATGTGCTAGACTTAATTTGCAATGGATTACTTCTTTGTTGTATGTTGTTATCATGAGTTAATTCCATGTACTATGTTTTATAATAAATTGTAAGTTTGGAATTTCACATGTAGACATGTTGTGTGGCCTAGAGGATGTATGTATTAGAGTAGTTTACTTCACTCATCATTGTTACTCTTTTTAAGAAAAAAAATTAGTTGTGCTTCCACAGTGCTGCATCGTCCTCTAGGTTGTGAGACGGGGTTTTACAGCCTTTGATGCCACAACATGGTTTTCTTTACTAGGAGTTTCACCTCTAAGGAATTTGAACCCAAAGGAACACTGTTTTTCTTCCCTACATGAGTAACTTTACTTGAATTTATAGAGACAATGTTACATTGAACAGGATGTGTGTCCAGCTTGTACAGAGTGCCAATGCATGCATCATTGTCCAGCACCATTGAGCCTCTAGTCATTTTGTAGCCACCAATCAAGAATGAAACTTGCATACCAACATCATTTAGCTTATTAATAAAAATAAAATTATGATTCAAACCTGGTATGTGCATTACACCATCAATTCCTTTGATTCTTCTATCAAGAAAATGAATTTTGACTCTTTCATGGCCAACAATTTCAAGAGATGAGTCACTTTCCATATACTCATTTCCACCAGCATACTTTTCATACTTTGTGAACCAATCTCTGTGAGATGTCATGTGAAAAGATGCATCTGAGTCAATAAAAAAGAAATCATTTGATGCTTGGGTCACCAAGGTAGCAATGAAGACATGTACATCACTTTGAGAGGAATTGTTATCCGAAGAGTTGTTCTTCTTCTTATTTTCTCCTCTTTGCAATCCTTTCAGATATGTCTAGTTTGCCCACAATTCCAACATTGCACCTTGTACTTCTTTCCTAGAGACTTTGATCTCCCCTTCGACTTGGATTTAGACTTTTTTTCTTTCCTCTTGCTTCTCTCCTTTGATTTTCCTTGAACAACAATGGCCTCCTTGGCCATCTCAAAAGATTTCCTTTGCATTTCTTTTGACAGTAGTGAAGCAACCACATCTTCCATCTTGAAAGTAGTTATTGTACTTATAATAGCCATCACCAGATGGTCCCACATGTTAGGTAAAGAACACAAAAAATCATACAGTGATCCTCATCATCAATCTTTACACCTACAAATGCCAATTGAGCAACTATCATGTTAAATGAGTTCAGATGGTTTGCTATAGATGCTCCTTCCTCCTCCATTTTCAAGGAATATAACTTCTTCCTCAAGAATAAATTATCTACCAGAGACTTTCCCTGATAAATATCTCCAAGTTTCTTCCACAAAGAAGTTGTAGTCTTCTCCTCATGGACATTCAAAAGAACTAAGTCTACCAGACAGAGTCTTATTAACCCTTTGGCTTTTCTATCTACAAGGTCCCAATCTTCCTATTTTATGCCTAATGGTTTCGATCCAAATACAACAATCCAAAGATCTCTATCCAAAAGAAAGTATTCCATTTTGAGTTTCCACAACTCAAAATTTCCACCATTAAACTTCTCAATTTCTACTCTTCTAGATGTGCTTGCCATCTCAAATCTGCAATATAGACAACCGGTTTTTTTTCTACAAGATTCCCACTAAACAAAAAATCAGCACAAAAAACTTGACTCACCCACAAGGATAACACAATTGGATAGGCTCTTATACCACTTGTAAGGAAAGCTAAGTGCAAAAATTCCTTTCTAACGCCAATTTTATAGGAGAGATATATAGATAGTTCATTCAAATACAATTACATTTCATTAAAGATGCACATTAACTAGAATAATGGAGTAGACAACTAAGACATATACACAATTTAAACACCAGATTTACATGGGAAAAACCTTACAGTAGAAAATCCCACACACCAAGCAATATCTCTTTGTATTACAGTAAAAAGAATGTTTACATGCAAAGTTACTAAACTATGCTCCCTGGTGTTAATTCACAGTATCAATTTTGGCAGCATTACTCTAATCAACCTTGCTCTCCAATCCAACAACACAGTACTCACTACTTTCTAGAACATTACAATATGTATTCACATTCATTTTACATTCCAACCAAAACCATTTGATTTGAATTCCATATACAATTAGTCTCAAACTGTCTAACTGCCAATACCTGTCAAATTGCCGATGGGACTTATTCAGTCTCTCATAGAAACTACCAATTCTCTTTGATGTCCACATTGGTTGCCAAGTCATCCGGTCAACATTCTCCATCAACTAGTCTCCATCAATCCTACTCTCCTACTAAGGGTTTCACCAATACATCACAGGCTAGCAGGTTACAACACTCAACACACCAAATGCCCACCACATAACCACAAGTGGCTCTAATCCCTATCACGGTAAGGCGATATGAATACTACACTACCCAACACCCTTAGTCCATCCCTACGGGTCAGCAGTATCACCATAACACCAGCATTGTTGTGTGTTGTGCGCAAGGTGGCGGTAACACCAAACCATTACCAGCATGCCAAAGACTTGGCGTGGGACAGTGGTAGAACCACACTACCGCACGAGTCATTAACAAGGCATTGTGAACTCCAGCGAGATGACGGTAATGCTTAACTTTGAATGATGTAAACTTATGAAGGCCAAGCTAGGGTCTAACAAGTGAATTTGAGGCACATAATTCCAAGAATTTTGGGGCCCATTTTTACCATTTTCCATGAAATTGCAAGCATTAAATAAATGCATCCAATTGATATATTTCCCTAACACTTAATGTCATAGAAAATAGGGCCAAGACCCACATTCCCTTGAGTGTATGGGTCCCCCTATTTTGTTAGAGACCAATTTTGAATATGTTGGTGTTAGCATTTTAACATTCAAATTTCAATTTGCAAATGTCGGCTATCGGGATTTAATTTTTGGGAAATTAGGAAAAAGACTATAAATACCTAATTATTGCATCATTTAAAATCTAAGTAAAATTATCTAGTAATAAGTGAATATTGAGAGCACTATCAAGCAAGTCAAGAGCAACATTTCCGAGCTTTATTGCAGCAATTCAAGATCCTAACATTATCTCAAATCTTATGTTAGTTCATATGTGTTCATATGTGTTTATGTTATCATTATTTATGAAGGCTAAACCTTATCGTAGGTCTCCAAGCAATTCAAACAATCAAGCAGGAAAGATCCAAGACCTCGAAGTGATGTGTATGACTTCAATCCTTCAAGGAAGCCATTGAAGGGTGGTGAGTTGCAGCACTTTGTTTATTCATCATTCCTTCCTATCATTTATCCATGGCATTGCCATTGTGGAAGTGAAAACACTAACACGGGGTTTGACCAAGGCAAGCCCCTAAATGGCACAACATTTATTCTCTTTGCGAATGTGCAAATTTTAGGTTTGGAAAGCATTGAAGGAAGCTTGAAGGAAAAATTTTCATTTTTACATTTGAAGCCCTACATCTTGTCAACTTATGAAAAATCACCTATAGAATTATCTGACAACTTTGCAAGAAAAAATGGATGTCTCAGATTTACCATTAAAGGATAAGAAAAATAGAGCAACACACCCCTAAATGGATCCAGACACCCTTGGGAAACTTTTTCCTCCTATAGTGATTAGAACCAAACTTTTTGAACAGGTACACAGTGTTCTCCCATTCCTAGATCTACTTGCAATTCTCTATTTCTATCTGTCATTTGTCGGTATCTTGCAGTTTGCATATTAAATCACATACTCTAATTAGGTTAATTAATTTCAATCAATTCCAATCCATTCCAAGACTTGATAAGATGTAGATCTAGGTCTAATTGGCTCACCTTCGTGGCTAAAAGTCAATCTAAACACATTGTTGATCTCCATCTTAATGAAACATAAGAAAAATAGCCCTAAACACGTCCACACCCAAGAAAATTTGAATCTTAGGTTTACATATTAGACCTAGGTTTCCATTTTTTATATTTCATTTTGGTGAACCCAACCTATTAACATTATATACCTTCTAAAATTCACCCTAGATTTAATTTTTGCATTGCATTGTTTTGCATTTCTCATTTAGGGTTTTATTTTTGCATCATAAAAACATAAAAATTCAAAAAATTTGTATTTCATATTGCATCATAGGTTGCATTAGGGTTTATTTCAATCATTTGGGTTAGATCTAAATTCAAAATTATCATTTATTATTGCATATTTTCATTTGAATCATATTGTCTTAAATTGTGGAAATTATGGGAAACCATTCACTTGCAAACTTGTTTGCACACTAAAAACAAGAACCTTTAGACAATATACTAAACATTCAAATTTTCATTTTTTAGAAGCCCTATCAAGTACTCAAACACCCTTGGGCACCTCTGTCCTCCTACACTTGTATCAGACAATTTTTTCACACATCTCTATCTCTGTGTCTTCAATCTTTTTGTGCTTGTAAATCTTTGATTTGGAATTTTGAATTACATGTATTTACGCATCTTTCATATAGTTCAAGAAAAGTGAGAAAATGTGCATTGTTTAGTTTCAAACTTGTATTAAATTCATCATTCTCATATTTTGGCAACTTAGAGTCAGTCAATTATTGCATCTTAAATCTAAAAATTGTATTCAAATCTCTTCAACATTGTTTCAAACTTGCATCTTGCATCACATTGGCATAAATTCAACACATTCTAGAAAAAAATTCATTGATAAAATAGTTTGCAAGCAATGGGAAGTTGGGTGGGCCCCCCCACCCCCTCTCTCCTCTACCCATTGGCACAACAAGGTGGTTAGGTGGATGAAATGGTGGTAGAGTGAGAGGACTCAGGGGTCGATGACGAGGGTGTGTAGGATGACTAGCACATGGTATGGCCACATCACTTCTTCCTTCTTTCTTGAGGTTGTCTAAGGCATAATTGCCTGGAGATCGTCAGCGGGCGGTTTTAGAGGGGTTTGAGTCAGCTCCAATAGGGAGCATTATGGGAGTGGCTGACATTTTAGTGAGAAGCTTTGGCCTTGCCAAGTGGTGAGGCTCGCAGGGTATGGTGTTTATGGTAAAACCATGCATATCGGCTTGCTGGCAACTGGTCTTCATTTCGAGGTGATTTCTTGGTTAAAGCTTTTTTTTGGAGGACGAAAATATCATGCAAGGACAGATTGCCTTGCATCGCCATTATTCCTTGCTCGTGTGTCTTGGATTTGGCTTGTTGGTCGTGGGCTTTATTAATGTTGGTGGGTGGTGGTAGTTCAATTGTGTTGATTTTGAAATTTGTTTTTTGTTGGTTGTTTTTTTTGTAGGAGGTTTTTTGGCTGGGGTGGCGATAATGGCTAAGTTGAGCCATTCCAAATAGACTATTACAGTCTCTATGGAGGGGTTGGAATATTTTGGTGCAGACACTCCCATTTCTCTGGTGGCAACAAAGAGGCAAGCTGCATTCAAGGAAATCACAAATCAAATGATTAAACACATTCTACTTGAAGGTGACCCCTTGGTCTTGGTAGCAATGAAAATGGTGTTAGGGAAGGGTCACTTGGCTAGAAAGGGTTATGCAAGGGATAATGCATACATATCCTCACAATTCTTGGCTGTTATTTTGGATGTTGAAGTGTCCAAGTCGGATGCTAGAGAATTGTTGGTGAATCTATTTCGTGGTGATTTTTTGGGCAGCCTAGAGGAGACTCTGAAAGCGGCCTTCATGGGAAAAGGGATTTCACGTCCCTCTGATTTGGAGCTCCTGTGGAAGATGAATGAAGCGGTGAAGGTCTTCCCCTTTCTCCTAGATTTGAAGGGGGCCAAGCTTATGCAGCACCACATGATCTCGACAATGGCCATTGAGTTCCTGAAACGTAAACTAGGGTTGGTGGTGGAGGAGGGCTTGGAATGGATAGAATATTTCTCTTCATTTGCAAATTTAAATGGGTTCCTCTGAGGTTCAGCCTCTATGTCTGAATTTTCCCTTGTATTTTTGGATGTTGTTCTGGCTCTGGTTTTTGTAATGGGCAGGGTGGCTGCAGATTTTGCTCTGGCTTTTGAGCATTTCTTGGGTTGGTAGGGGTTTTAGTGTTTTCTAATGGTTTGGTGATTGTTTCCTGCATTGCAGATGATCTATATGACTACTTCTAATATTTTAATAAATTATATAAACCTTACGTATAAAAAAAAATAGTTTGCAAGCAGACCTAGAATCATTTAACAACTTACATAGTCAAACTTCCTATAAAAAAATGCTCTTAGGAGCCTTTGTCTGGATCTACTATCTATTTTCTAGTCAATTGTTGCAAAATAGTCTTAATCACATTGAAAAATCTCATATCATTATAGCTAGATATTTTGCTAAAGTTTGGATGTCCTTGAAATCCTTGGTTGATGTTTCAAGTTGTGTGTTTGGAAATGACCTTGATTCTGACAATGACATTCATGATACTTCATCTCCTAATGTAAGTATTCTTAATATCTTGGGTCAAGACGAAGAGAGCATGCATAAATTCATACAAAATTCCTTATGTAACCTTGAGAATAATGCAACCTTTTTATCCCTCAATGTAATGGCCTAATCACCCATATCAACAATCAACACCTCCTACCATACCACCACTTGAAATGTTCGCTTTATTACATTGAAAAAGTGACTCACAAGGAATACCCCAACCAATGTTCATGGAAACACATACTAATAACAATCACAATGAAAATATATCATCTAATGCTCCTCCATCTTATGAGAATAAAGTTACCAATGTACCCATCAACTTGGAGCAATGTTATACCAAGGCTTTAGAATCTTGAGAAAACAATGATGTGACATAGAGAATGAACATGAAATCCATCCCCCCTTGGAACAAACACTATCGAAAGATACTAAAGGACTAGGTTACCAAGGTCCTCCACCTTTACATCAAACATTTGTCACACCAACCAAGAAATGCAAAGTCCATGGTTCTATTAAGAAAGGTGTGTTATATACCCCGCATCCTATATCCAAGACTGAACATGCATTAGCTACACTTTAAAACTTGGGTTTAATTACATTACCATCCATGCATGAACAAAAAGACAATAAACAAAAGAATACAAATATATCTTATTCTACATATCATAGAATATTTGGACATACTACTAACGAATGTTGTGCTTTATAGAAGGAATTGAGAGAATTTGATCCTTACATGGATCAATTTGAATGTATAATAGATTAGCATTCATATGCTTTGTTTCTTGTCATGTGATAGTTGTAGTATTATATGATACTACCATGTGTGGGGGTATAAACTAGGCTTTATCCAATCACATTTCATCTCACAAGGAGAAGCATGTCATCATCCATTTTGGGCTCATCTTTATCCCTACACTTGCAAGGAAAGGTGTTAGATAGCCTTATGTTAGGTGCATTCCTTCTAGAAAGGGATCTCTTTGTTTCTCCTTAAAACATTAGCCTAGCAAGTACACTAGCATTTTAAGGGGGGCATGTAGTCTCCCATTTATTACTTGTATGTGAAATGGTCCCTTTTTAGTGATGTTAGAATACAACTCCTAGGAAGTGTGACCTCAATAAAAATGTGGCCTTCTCGATCCATGTTGTCTTCTTTGTGGTGATATTAGGCTTGATATCCCCTAAAAGTGTGACCTTTCTTGGTATATGATGTTCCCCTTGGTGGTAATGCTATGGCTAGTATTCCTTAAGGTGTTAATTCTTCTATTCCACGACTAGTCCTCTCTTGGTGGTGATTTCATGTCTGATATTCCCTAAGTTGTGACCTTTCATATATTGAGCAAAATCCCCTTTGTTTTTTTTGTAAATCACCTTTTGTGGTGGCATTATTATAACAACCTTTGAGGTTTTGGTCTTATCTTGTCATTGTTTGTGCACCTCCTTAGGCAATTTTAGGCACCTCCTGAGGTGATTTTTGTTCATCCCTTGTGATGTTAAACTTTATGCACCCCCTAAGGTGAGTTTTGTTTGTCCCCTGTAATGTTAAACTTTATGCACCCTCGAGGTGAGTTTTGTTTGTCTCTCATGATGTTAAACTTTATACACCCCCTTAGGTAAGTTTTATGTGCTCCCTGAAGTGAGATTTTACAAGATAGTCCATGGATTGAGCATAAAAGAGCTTGTTGGTTTAGGAACTTGAGCACCCCTTTTTAACATGGCCACCTAGCATAACACACCTTGCTTGCCAATGGAGCCATGTGTTTCATGAGTGTTTGTCATAACACAACTTTCTAGCCTTGTGGAACTCATCATATTGCATGAATACCTAGCAAAACATAACTTGCTATCCAACATATCTATATAGCTCATGGGTGATGTGGCATAACACAACTTGCTAGTCCTCATGAGAGAATCCTCTTGTCTAACATTTATTCTATGGATGAAATTTGGTATTTGAGACAATTTTATACTAAGCTCTCTTTGCCTTACCGACTTGAATCCCTTTAGTACTAACCTTGTGCTTTCATTGTGTGTCTTTTTAAAAGTCTTCATGTTTGCAATGTTTTTGCATCATTTTTGTGTTCATTTTGTTATCATATATATGTTATGTCATGTGTTTTCATCATGTATTCTTTGTGTTTTCGACATGTATGTTTGTGTATGTTGTCTTCTTGCATATCATACATGTGCATGTTCCTTTGTGCTTATATTAGTTTTCCATGGGATCTTGGATCTTGCAGGCTTGTGCACTCCCTAGATCCTTAGTCATCCTATCTCTTGAACATGTTGGTGTCAACATTTTAACATTCAAAATCTAATTTACAAATGTTAGCTATTGAGATTTATTTTTTGAGAAATTAGAGAAGTGCCTATAAACACCTAGTTATTATATCATTTAAAATCCAAGTGAAATTATCTAGCAATAATTGAACATTGAGAGCACTATCAAGCAAGTCAAAAGCAACATTTTAGAGCTTTATTGTAGCAATTGAAGATCCTAACATTATGTCAAATATTATGTGAGTTCATATGTGTTTATGTTATCATTGTTTATTAAGGATAACCCTTATTTTAGGTCTCCAAGCAATTCAAGCAATCAAGAAAGCAAGATCCAAGACCTTGAAGTAATGTGTATGACTTCAATCCTTCAAGGAAGCTATTAAAGGGTACTAAATTGTAGCACTTTGTTTATTCATTATTCCTTCCTATCATTTATCCATGGCATTACCATTATGGAAGTAGAAACACTAAGACAAGGTTTGACCAAGGCAAGCCCCTAAATGGCACATTTCTTCTCTTTGTGAATGTGTAGATTTTAGGTTTGGAAAGGATTGAAGGAAGCTTGAAGGAAAATTTTTCATTATTGAATTTGAAGCCCTACATCTTGTGAACTCACAAAAACTCAAATACAAAATTATATGATAGTGATTTGAAAATTTTGTAAGTGAAAATGGAGGTCTCAGATCTACCATTAGAGGATAAAAAAATAGAGCAGGACACCCCTACAAGGACCAAGATGCCTTTGAGTGACTTTTTCCTCCTATAGTGATCAAAACTAAACTTTTTGAACAAGTGCACAGTGTTCTTCCCTTCCCATATCTACCTGTAATTCTCTATTTTTGTCTGCCAATTGTCAATATCTTGCAGTTTGCATATTAGGTCACATAGTCTAATTAGGTTAATCATTTTCAATCCATTCCAAGACTCGATAAGATGCAGACCCAGGTTTAATTGGCTCACCTTCATGGTTGAAATTCCATCTAAAGATCTTGTTGATCTCCATCTTAATGAAACATAAGAAAAATACCCCTAAACACACCCACACCCAACAAAATTTGAATCCTAGGTTTACATAATAGACCTAGGGTTCCATTTTTTTTGTTTCAAACTATAAGAAAATAAATATTTATATAAAAAGAATTATTTTACTTAAATTTTTATTTCATGTATATATTTTGAGGTAGAGTGATACAGGAAGAGAAAGAGAGAGATATGTTTGCTACTTGGCAACATGAGTGCATTATGTTATAATGCACTCATGTTGCGTCTTTTATGGGACTAAAAAGTGGAATGGCCACTTTTTTGTCCTCCATATTTTTGTACTTACCCTTCTATTATTTAAGAATACCTACAACATCTATTTTTCATGGATGTGTTCATTCTCTAGAAGATTGGAACTAATGACTACATTTATCATGATCTTTGTGTGCAAAGATCCAACATAGAAGATCATATGTGAATACTTTGAGAGGCCCTCATCTTCACACTCATAGATAGATTCACTCATAACAATCCTTAATTTCATGATCTCTTTGTTGAACACCCGAAATAGTAAGATGGGGGGGTGAATTAGTATTCTCTAAAACCACTTAAACATTTAAGCATCGATTCCACATAGTTCAATTAATTTGCAGTAAGAAAGGAAAGCATGAAATCAACCATCAACATCGCATAACACATGAACACTAGATTTTTATGTGGAAAACACAAAAAGGTAAAAACCACAATGAGGATTAGCTCACAATATATTATAACTGGTTATAATATATTACATCATAAGTGCTCACTGAAGGTGGACTCACTATCATATTGGACTCATTGTCCGAAGATAGAAGAAAAGATAGAAGAGAGTGGTGGCTCATAGTTAGGATTCAAGTTGTTACAATTGCATCTATCATATGCATGAATTACAGTTCCATTAAATCTCAATACACAAACTTTATACACTTCATATTGATCTGCACTAAAACTTTGCTTTGATATGCATTTGCATCATATTCACACAATTCACATTAACTATACATCACATTACATATCTCTTATCCAAAACATTAAAAAATATCTTACATATATATTTGCTTCATCCACAAACATCTTTAACATCAATTAGGTCAACCTAATTAGATGTATCATACAAAATACACCTTGTCAGCTCAACACATAAACCATACACACTTCGTGCCTTGATTCAAACTTGTAACGCATAAGATAGATTGGGGTGGACCTATAATAATATCCTTATAACAAATCAATACTTATTCAAACTCTACAATACTCAAAACTTATTAAGTTAGCACTAGTAATGACCTAACATCAAAATTCATCAATTGTTCAACCACAAATAGACACAGAAAGCTTAAAACTTCATGCCACTTGGAACATAGGTGCAATTCACACCTATCAACACTCCCACAGATCTGCAAGACCAAATAATTTTCTGTGGTGAGATGCAGACTGATCAAAACATACACACTGTACTAGCAACCATTGTCATTGCTAGACCCAAACTTCTGCCATTCATTTAACTTATACTCCAGAGACCAAAACAATGTGAAAGTTTGGATTTAAATTCCTTTAACATCTAACAAAATTTCCTTACAACTGCATATCAAGATTCTACATAGCAGACCAGTGTGGACTAAGTTACCAGATGTCTTGTACACAAAAATACTTGTATTGACACTTAGCCAATTTACCACTTCAACGGATTGCACTGGATCAAACCTTCTTGCAAATAAACACTGGATAACCATCTTCAAACATGCTCAAGCTATACAAAATGGTCTGCACAATGATCTTCATACCTGATCACAATGTTGACATCAATGACAACACCAAATCAAAAAATGCTCATGCTCATGTTGCCAATAAACACATCAATGACAAACTTCTTATTCTTCCAACAATCTCCCCCTTTGTCATTGATAACAACATGCCAAAATTATTTTCCACAACTATTCTCCCCCTTTTACATCAAGGGCAAGAGTTGCATATATGTTATGTTTTTTGTTCCCCCTTTGACATCACTCATAAACTCTTTACATACATACTCCCCCTGACTAATGTATACATGTATAAATGAGAGTAACCAAATTTAAAATAGTGTTATATCAACTGAATCAAAATTTGCACTGGAAACTATCTCAACCATCCGCATATATACAATGAAGTCTAATCAACAAATTGAAATGTATAATAAGAAAGAAATATACATTATTAACTAGAATAAGTATTTGGCACATGCAATTTTGCAAGGTAGGCTTGCCAAAATTTCTTCCATTCTTCCCATTCCTTCTTGGTTGTGCCAAGCATGCGGCTCTGAGCTTCAAACTCCATGAGGAGTTCTTCTCCATCATCTCGAGAGCAAGGTACCAGATTTAACTTTTATGCTCTTTCTACACTTAACAGTGCACTAGAAATAGGAGTATATTTTGCATTTACCAATTCCCTAAGATGTCCAAATTGCATAATAATATTTTCTCTTTGCTCTTGTAGTTGGAAGAATTGTTCATGTAGGCTCTCAATTGCTAATCATCTACTTCCATATGCATCAACTGCTAGATCATAGGCACTAAATTCCTTTTCAATCTGGGACTCAATGGAGTCCATTTCAACCCTAATACTCTTCATGGAACTGAGCCATTTCATACAAAACTGGAATAGTACTATTATCACCAGGATTTGCACCCTTGTAGAATGTAAAATTCAACAATCTAGTGTAACATGGGAAGACCTCTAAAGCTATGGGTCACTTGTAGACAAAGGTCAACCTCCGGAGAAGGTCGACTTCCTTTGGTGTCACCTAAACTACTGATTTTTTTAAGGGAAAGGGATAAGAAGTACATAAATTGAAACTAAACTAAGGTGATGCACCAAAATGACAGGAACAATGAGATACTCAAGCTACACTTGGATACTGGTGACAACCACTAGACTGCACAACAAGATCCTGTAGGTCACACATTCAAACAAGTTTGACATGCACATGCCCTCAAGAAGGAAAGGCATATTTTCACAAACTAGAAGCTCATGTGCAGGATTAAGTAAACACAGTTTGTAACCTACATGATACTACTTCTGCAAAGAAAGGCATGACATGAAAAAAAAGCTATAAGGAAAGAGAATATTTCACTAAGTAGCTCAATGAATCACTTAAAAAGAATGCACTATAATTGACAAGAATCAGAAGGGCAGAATGATGGACCATCAATGGTAACCAAGGTAGATTTTTTATATTATGTTCCAAATTGAGTTACAGAATCTTGCTAGTCTAAGGGAGGATTGCAAAAAGGGTCACAAACTTCAGAGGGGCATAAATCAGAACTATTTACAAAAAGGCAAAAAATGCCTTATATACACCAGTGTGTTGGCCTCTTAGGGCTTACAAACAATATCAGGCTCAGAGAGATCTATCCTCAAATCTTTTGATTGAATTAAATGTTCTCTTCCATTGTATCCCTGCTATCCATGTTGGTGTGAAAGATTTCCCTTGGAGAAGCCCTCAAGTGTTTAGCAGCAACCACCGCATTCACTTCCTGTATCGTGTCCGTCTTTGAATTCCCCCTAGTCAAGCTGCTTTGAATGCTCCTGAGCTCATGTTGCTTTTCCTTTTGTTAATCACCTTCTCCTGGCACCTGGTTTTGCTACCATGGCTTGCTTTGGCTTTCTATGATTGGTTGAGCCTACCCTTGTAGGTGGTCAAAACTCCTTTGATCAGAATCGCATCTCGGTGAGACACTGAAAGTATCTTGCCAATGCGATTATATCATTCTGCAACCTATCGGTTGGATCCTTCTTTGGTCGGTGAGACCTCTCGTCAAGCTTCTTCTTGTCTCCTTTTCCTTTTCATTTCACCATCTCCCCCGAGCTCCTCTATCTTTGGCGAGACTCTACCGAGTCGGCAAGATGTTTTACTAAAGGAAAAACATTACCCCAAGACCCTTCGTCTTCGGCAGGAGTTGATTGATATCACCCCGATGCATGCCACTCCACCGAGCTCTTCATTTCTTTTGGCAAGACTCTGCTAGTTAGGAAGACTTCATAGCAAGGTCCCCCAATCATACCAGTATCTATTTTTGTCGCTGAGACACCCTCTATTCTCTGAGACCTCTTGTAGACTCCTTCCTTACACCAAGAGTTTTTTTGTCTTTCGCCATGACTCTCACCGGTTGGGAAGACATCTCTCCAAGCTCCTTTATCTTCGGCAAGACCTCCGGCCTTTAGCAAGACCTTACGCCAAGCTTCAAATCTTTTGGCAAGCCCATCTTGTTATTGGCAAGACCCTTTGGTATCGGCGAGACATCTCATCGATCTTCATTCCTTATACTGAAGCCACACCCCTTCGGTGAGACTTTAGTTGGTTGCCAAGACCTTTTGGCGAATGCTTTGCCTTTTGGCGAGTTCCTTTTCTTGTTGGGGAGACAACCTTACTTCGGCAAGACCTCTTGCTGAAGTCCTTTTCTCAGCAAGGCCTTTTTGTTGTCGGTAAGACTCCCACCAAAGGCAAACATATCGAGGCCCTTTACTCAGTCGGCGAGACTAAATGTCTTCACCAAGACATTACGACAAAGGCATCTCCTCTTGGTGATCACTTTTTTGTCGGTGAGACATTAGAGTTAGGGAGACCTTTCTCTGACTTGAATGCTACGCCAAAGGCTCCCTGTTGTCGGTGAGACATCATCGGTTCATCAAGACCATATGTCAAAATACATCTCCTGCTAAAACCTTATTGTTGGTTCAGAAGACTTCACTGGTCACCGAGACTCACGCCGAACGCTTCATTCTACCCGAGCTTCAAATATTTTGTTTCCTGAGACCTTCTGTAGACTTCCCTTACTTACCCTGAATGCAAGCAGTCAGTGTGACTTCCTTACATCGCTGAGACCTCCCACTGAAGGAAAAACCTTATGTTGATAGCAAAACCCCTGCTAGTCAGCAAGACTCTTTATGATCGACGAGACCTTCTGCCGAAAGCAAACTGTTTCCCCGAGATCAACTTTGTGGGCTACTATCAGTGAGACATCCACATTGGAGAGACACACAAGACTTATGGTGAGCCGAATGTCTTGGTGACTGGTGTTTCAGACAAATGGAATGCATTACTAGTCGGAAAGACACCAGAGGGGTCTTGCCGACTTTCTTCTCTAATGGATTTTATGCCGAAACTAATTGAGGCATACTTTCAAATGAGCTCCTTGTGACCTAGCATCAGATGCATGATTTAATCCTACACAAAAATCCCCCATCTGGCCTTTTGAACATATGAAACACAACTTTTCCTTGCCTGATTGAGCCTGTAGGTGAAAATTGGGTAACAAGTACCTTGGCTTGTGTAACACAATCGTGAACATCTTTGAGATTATTCTAAAATTTATCATGTGCAGTGGCACACTTTTCTGTTATGTCCATCAATCTCTTATCATTTACTTTCTTGTTTATCTCCTCCAATTTCTCTTTCAAACCACTTGAATACTCCTTAAAAAAAAAGCAAAAACTTTACATTGTCCATACTAGATAAGGATTTTTTATGTTAAAATTGGGTATGCATTCTTGTAACATCTTCATCACTTCATCAATAAGCTTTGCACTCTTCTAATGTGTCTGTAAAATTTATTTTTAGGTAGAATCATGAAACACATCACCCAATTGAAGATTGTGTAGTGGATAAATTATGTCCATGTCTACTTGCCCCTATTGCATTGGAAGTTGTAGTAATTGGGAAGAAACTACTAGTTGGAATTGGAGTTGCATTCTTAACAAATTCTTCAATGAATCTTTGAAGGTACCGAAAGATTCTCCAACTAACTTTGTACTATCCTCTACAATATTCTTCTCCAAATCCTTTTCTTTGTCACTAGCATTGACCAGTGTCTCCACATCCTTCTCAGTATTTTCTAGTTCATCCTCAGTATCAAATGCATTCTCAATATTTTCTCATCATCCATAGGTTTTTCAATATTATTCGGAGGCATGTTTATCTTCAAGTGACCTTGAGCATCCTCTGCATTTGCCTTTGATTCTAAAGGACGTGAGTTATGTCCTAGGGGTGTATCCTCCTTTTGTGCCTCTATAGCTTTTAGCTCTGTAGTGGTGTTTTCTCCTACTAGAGGAGCATTATTAGTAACATCTCTAACTACAGTTTCCTTTGCACTAGTAACTCCTCCCTTTGTAACATTTTCTTCCACTTCCAGAAGACTGTCATCAATATCCTTTTACACATCATTTTATTCTTCAATCCCATGTTCATGTTGATCATCTTCTTGTTGTGCATCTTTTGCCTCATTAACATCCAAATCTAACATATCATCATGCATCTCTTATTCACTATTTGAAATCAATCCCAATCTATGTGCCAAGTCAACAACTTTTTCAATTGTTTCGTTCTGGAGCCTTTCTAGATCATTTTGATCTCTACTCATAAGGGTGGTTACCCTTTGCTTTGTTTAAAACTCCCTATTGTACAATTGAGCCAATGTGGCTTTATTCTCTTCCGAGAGAGGTGCCCTAATCTTTTCTAAAGAAAAATCTTTCACCTTTTCCTCTTCATCAATTACCTCTTGTCTCCTTGCATACAGTACATCCCTCAACTTGAAGGCAATTGCTTTTCAATATTCTTCATATTAACTTCAAAAGCAATAATGTATTTTATAATTACTTCTTCAATAGTAGCCTTATCTACATCATTAGTAGTGGTATACAATGTAGTAGTCTCTTCTAGCATTTCATGCTCAACAATCCCACTAAATAATGCATCCAATTTCATAGGGCTATGAGTTCTTATCAGAGTCTTTTTCTTCATCTTCTTCTTCTTCTTGTCATTTGGTGACTTCTCTTTGTCAAACTCTATTTTCTTTTCTCTCATGTGGATCATAAAGGCTTGTTTTTCTTTTTCTACTTTTGCCTCATCATTTGTATCCACAATGTCAGTCCTTACTTTCTTTACATCTTCTTCACCTTGTGAAGCTTCAAACTTCCTTTTCTGAACCAATTGTGGTCCTTCTTCTTCATAGTCATCATCAACATTCACACCCATAAAAATTTCCCTTGTAGCTTTTTATTTTACTCTTCTCTTTGCAGGGTCAATTTGTTGTGTTGTCGAAGTGGCCATTTCTTGTGCAGGCATCTTATGTTACTTTGTCAGAGATTTCTTCTCCTTCACTAGAGTACTTGCAAACTCATTCCTTTAATCTCCTACAGTAGACTTAGTCCCAAAGGACTTTGGGGCAACCGAAGGAGTGGTAGTTGTTCTACCAAATCTTTTGACACTTGATGATCCTCCCGATGAGCCAGACATGGCTTTATCCTTTTCTACTTGTTCTTTTGTGAGGCCCATTGCCTCTACAACTATTGCAGCCATCTTCTCAACAATCTTCTTTATCTATTTTTTCCTTTGCTCTATATGCACCTCCATGTATTTCTCCTCATAGGTGCCATATCACTCCTCAGAGGTATCTCTAGATTTGCTCAACATAAATTCTATTGAGCCAATGATTTATTCCTTTGTAATCTCATTTCCCATCTTTGGGATCCAAATGGTCGTAGGCTTAACAACCTGTATGATGTAGCAATATTTTGTCACTAAGAATGTGATGTCATTCTTGTACTTCTCTACCATGCTATGGGGAATCCTTTCTCTAGTTTTCATGTTCTTCTAAAAGGTCTTGAAAAATCCCCATATTGTAGCTTCCTATGTCTCCACATCACCTAACCTTCTAATGTGGTCTCTAATTTGATGGGCTATAGGTCTATCTTTTAACCACATAATGTTCCTTGTACTGGGAACCTCATTCAAAAAGTAAAATAATAAAAAAATAATCAAAGTGCCAAACTTAAAGGGATATTTAGAGTCTTTTATCTTCTGCAAATTTTCCAAAAGTTGTAGTCTCAACATCTCACATAGATCATAGTTTGCACCCTTCTCAACCATCTCATATGTTGTATTGATGGTGGTTGTTGATACTAAATTTTCTTTGTTGGAGAAGTATATTTTGTATCCTATCATCATTGAGGCATACTTAACTTTCAGATTTCTGATGTTCTTTATTATCAAAGCTATTTTGTCATATGTCACTCCTATTAAATCCATTACTACTTCATTCTTCATAGAATTTAGTGTCAGAGCTAGTCTAGTTGAGCATAAACCTGTTACAACCTTAATTGTCTCTTTGTTGATCAAGTGGGCTATATCAAGCCAAATAAATTTGTCATGGATTCTGCTTAGGGAAAACCTTACCCATGCATCATCATGACTAAAGTCAGGAAAATAATGCTACACATCAAGCTTCTTCTCCTCCAAGCTCCCAAATTTTGTTTTTAGTTTGAATTTGTCTTCAATGATTTTATTAACCCACACATCACCCATTCTACCATGATCATATTCTTCCAACTTTGCTTGTATATAAACCCTTACAACTTTTGTTCGCAGAATCCCATATGGGATGTGCAAAAACGTACCATCTGAATCATCTACCAAAGATTTATTAGGATGTGATTTGAATTTGGGTCAGGGACAATCCACTACCTCTACAGCTTGTGGTGTATACATTGTGCAACAAATTTAAACCACTTTTGAAGCTTAGAATAAATGGAAATTGTAAATACCTCTTAATCGCCTTTCGATTATGGTTTCACGTGAAAGAACTTCTAAAATTCTTCAAACACTTCACTCTCCTTCACTGCTCTACTTTCCTCAAATGCTCATTTGCAAATGACTTAGATTGTGTATGAAATCACTTATAAACCTTTTTGCATTGAATTAATTTGCATTGATTACACAATTTGAAATGATGGTAAAAACCCTAACTATATGCACAGTTAACTTCAAATACTCCACAAACTTCCCCGGCCAAATATTTTCCACTAGTTCTTTTTCCAACAAGTCAAGCATATTGACCCACACCTCATATCCTCCTGCTGAAATATCAACACCATTTCTTTGGAAGGGGATAAAGAATATTTTGTTAATGCTCCCCCTAAGCCAAATCTTTCTTCTTATTTTATGAAGGAAACATCTACATCGGATGCTGGTACAGACTCAGCCATACTCTCACTATCTTCCTTCTTTCTCCAAATCATGTCCATCTCTTTCTTCATCTCTATTTTATCAGCCTTTTTCACTGAATTATCCTTCTTCATATTCTTGCTTCTACAAAACTTAGAGATTTGTCCTAGTCTATTGCAATTGTAACATATGACATTTTTTAACAAGCCTACTTCCATTCATTTTGGATATACATTGATTAGATTTATGCTGAAATCCATTACATGTATAACAGTAACCATTAAAGGATTGAAACCTCATACCATTGTTATAGCCATTCAACATTTTATTTTTGTATTCACCAGCCTTATGACTGAATCTTTTGCATGTAAAGCACTAATCAGGAAAAGATTGAAAATTTTGATTCATTCTACTTCTACATTTCTTAGCATTATATCCAAATTTATTGTAGGAATAACAAAAATCATTAAAATATGAGTAGTGCATTTGGTTGTCTGATAGGTGGTCTTTTGAAATCTTTCCTTTGATTCTGGACCTATTTTCCATTGCTCTTCTTGTCTTTAGTATTCTTCTATTTGTTGTTCTTCTTTTTAGCACTTAGTGTCTAATTTTCCTTTGAACTTTATCCTTTCACAAACCTTGATCCACCATTGTCCTTAGAATTCTTATGATTTTCAATCATTTCATCAAGCATTCTAGAGCTCATCTTGAATTTATCTTCTTTACTTTTTTCTTTTTCTAGATCTAATCTCAAGGTCACAACTTCTTCTTCAAGTTTTGAACATTCTTTAGATTTGCTTTTCACCTTGGCATTTAGACATTCTTCAACACTTTTTCATTCTTCAATTTTCACTTTCAAACTATTAATTGTATCATTTGCTTGCTTCATCTAGTCACTAACCTCCTTATGTCTTTCTCTATATTTCTTGATCTATTCTCTCAATTTTCTGATACATTCATCTACTTCTTTAACATTTTCCTTCAAATCTTTGTTATCACTTTCAATCCTATCTAGATCTTCAAGGGCTACTTTGAGTTCTCCATTCATGTCAACCATGCACTCTTCTTTTGTAAATCCAATTGTAGGAATCTTTTTTGGAGGATTAGGATATCTTCTAAGAGCCATGCATTCAACCTCCAAGATCTTCTCAAAGCAGTTAAGTTTCTTCCAAAGAACCAAGCATTGATACCAATTATTGAATACCCAAAATACTAAGAGGGGGGTGAATTGGTATTTTTTGAAACCACTTAAACATTTAAGAATTCATTCTACATAGCACATTTAATTTGCAGTAAGAAAGGAAAGCATGAAATGAACCATCAACATCACGTAACACATGAACACTATATTTTTACGTGGAAAACCCAAAAAGGGAAAAACCATGGTGAGGATTAGCTCACAATATATTATACCTAGTTATAAGATATTACAAAAGTGCTCACTATAGGTGGAATCATTGTCCTAGTGGACTCACTAGCCACAAAAAGAAGAAAATATAGAAGAGAGTAGTGACTCACATCCATGATTTGAATTGTTACAATTGTATCTATCATATGCATGAATTACAGTTCCATTGAAGCTTAATACATAGACTTTATACACTTCATATTGATCTACACCAACACTCTACTTTGATTTGCATTCACATCACATTTACACAAGTCACATCAACTACACATCACATTACATATCTCATATCCAAAACACCAAAAAATATCTTACATATATATACACTTCATCCATAAACATCTATAACATCAATTAGGTTAGCCTAATTAAATTTATCATACAAAATATACCTTGTTGTCTCAACACATAAACCATACACACTTTGTGCCTTGATTCAAACTTGTAATGCATAAGATAGGTTGGGTTGGACCATAATAACATATTTATAATAGATCATACTTATTCAAACTCTGTAATACTCAAAACTTATTAAGTTGGCACCAATAATGACCTAACATCAAAATTCATCAACTGTTCAACCACAAACAGACACACAACCTCAAAAATTCATGCCACTTGGAACATAGGTGCAACTGACACTTTTCAACACTCCCACAAATAATGCAAGACAAATACTCTTCTGTAGTGAGGTGCGAACTGATCAAAACATACACACTGTAATGGTAACCAATGTCATTGCTAGACCCGAACTTCTATCATTCATAACTTCTACTCTAGAGACCAAAATAATGTGAAAGTCTGGATTTAAATTCCTCTAACATCCAACAAAATTTCCTTTGAATCGTAGAGTAATATTCTACACAACGGACCAATGTGGACCGAATTACCAAATGTCATGTACATAGAAATACCTATATTGACACTTAGCCAATTTACCACTTTGATTGATTGCACCGGATCAAAACTTCTTGCAAATAAACATTGGATAACCATCTTCAAACATGGTCAAGCTATACAAAATGGTCTACACAATTATCTTCATACCTGATCACAATGTTGACATAAATGACAACACTGGATCAACCCATGCTCATGCTCATGTTGCTAATAAACACATCAATGACAAAATTCTTATTCTTCAAACAATCTTGGTGGATGCCTTGATGTATTTTTGATTGATAAGGTGGCTGTTAAGAATATATGTGAGAAAAGATCTATAATAGAGGCCCAAAAAATATTGAGGGGAAAATATCCCCCCACTATGTTGTTAAATAAGTATGACATCACTAACAAGAATGCATAAAATTATCATCATTTGTAGAGTTTTCCAATATACATTATTGATTGATGGATTATGTTATCCCTTGGATTTGTGTCTATATGTCTCCTTTTAATTTGATAAAATGATATTTTCCTATTGTTCAATCACAAGATTTGCTAAGGGGTTTGTGACCTTATCCATTTCCTATAAGATGTGATAGATAGAGTACTTGTGTAGATTGTGCATAAATTCAAAACATGATAGAAAAGCAAGAAAAGGAAGAGGATAATTAGGATGTGCAAAAAGTTAGAACACCATTTCTTAGAACATGTTCATATCCTAGAATATTACTTTCAGGAACATGTAGGAATGCTAGTAGGGAAGAATTTATGGTTAGGATTGTTTGATTTGATTGGTCAACTTATGACACTAAATCTAGTTCTTATCCAAGTTCTCTTTGGGGCCTCCCAACCACTTGAAGTTGTCTAGAGTGGGTAGAGGAACTATCTACCTATCTTGTATTGATGGGGGATATTAGATGGTGTCAATTATATATTTATACATAAAATTATATGCCACCAAAATAAGAAAGGGGCCTCCCACCCACCCAAGTTTAAGGGGAGAAAGCTAACTCCTAGACAAAAAGCACCTATGTATGTAACATGATATCGTACCCCCCATACCCCATGCCACGCAGTGGACAAAAAGAACCAACAAAAAGACTTGATGGATGACTAGCCACATGTCAGCAGGTGGCGTCATCGGAAAAGGTTGCGCGGCTCGGCAGGAAAGTCAAAAAGCTAGACAAAACACACCTAACATTGCCATTTTCCACATTTTCATTTTCCAGTCTAGTGGGTGGGGAAGGAGGAGGCACAGGCAAGGAAAATGGAGTTGTAAGCGGCCAAACCACATTTTGATTTTGCAGTTTGCTGGCTGGGGAGGGACGCCCAACTGAGGAAAATGGAGTTGCAAGCGGCTAAACCAACAGAAACCCATGAAATGCATTTGACACCCATAGTGCCAACAATTATGTATCTACCATTTTATATGCCATTTTCCATTTTGTAGGGATTGTGAAGCATGAATGTTAAATGGGTTTCTGTGAAGCAATGAACTATAAAGCATGGCTATTAAATGGGTTTTATGTGAAATGAAAATAAAATGTTTTGTTTGCGTGTAGGGTTTAATGGGTTTGTTGTTAAATGGGTTTTCTGTGAAATGAAAATGAAATGTTTTGTTTGTGTGTAGGGTTTTCAACAAGCTATTTAATATTTTTTTATGAGGGTTTTGAAATTTGACTGTGAAGAAATAAAGGGGTTTCATTTCGAATGCAAAGGTGTTTTATGTGTTTTATTGTTTTATGTGGGTTTTTGTGTTGGCATTTAAATTTTTTCTTTTGGTTTTTCATTGTGAAGATGGGTTTTCATTGACAGGAAGATTAATGGAATTAAAAATGTGGGTTTCTATGTTGTGAAGATGGGTTTTCAAAAAACATTATGTGGGTTGTAGATTTTAAAAAGGATTGAGTCGGCAGGTTTTGAAAATGAGAATTTGAAATGGAGAGAAAGCCCAAAACCGTACATGCAAACAAAATCTTTTATTTTCCCATTAACATTCTCATTTTGAACAACTCTTTGCTACAGTCAAAATGGCATTTAACTTTTTTCATTTGATTGGAACAAATAAAATGCTCACATTATTTGCAATGTTAGAAAACACACTATCTCCTTTTAGTTTAAATGTAAAGGGTTGTCTCCCTATTGGTTTCTTGCTTCTTAGCACCTACGGTTTTGCAACATGCAATGTTATAAAATAGTATGAATTTCATCAAAATCACACCTTGCATTGTTGTGTTTAAATTTTGGATGATTGAAAAAAAAAGTGCACAAAATAATTGTAATTTGGAAAACACAATGTTGGGTTTCAGTTATTTAAATCTCCTTGTTTAAATGTAAAGGGTTGTCTCCTAGTGGGTTGCTTGCTTCTTAACACGTATGGTTTTGCAACATTGACTGTTACAAAACAATATGAATTTCTTCAAAATCACACCTTCCATTGTTGTGTTTAAATAAAATGAGCATATTATTTGCAGTGTTGGAAAACACACTGTCTTGCTTCTTAACACCTACGGTTTTGCAACATGGAATGTTACAAAGCAGTATGAGTGTCTTCAAAATCACACCTTCCATTGTTGTATTTAAATTTTGCATGATTGAAAAGAAAAAGTGCACAAAATAATTATAATTTGGAAAACACAATGTTGGGTTTCAGTTATTTGAATCTCCTTTAAATGTAAATGATTTTCTCACGATGGGTTGCTTACTTCTTAACACGTATGGTTTTGCAACATTGAATGTTACAAAATAGTATGAATGTCTTCAAAATCACACCTTCCATTGTTGTGTTTAAATAAAATGCTCACATTATTTATAGTGTTGGAAAACACACTGTCTTGGTTCTTAACACCTATAGTTTTGCAACATGGAATGTTACAAAACAGTATGAATGTCTTCAAAATCACACCTTCCATTGTTGTGTTTAAATTTCACATGATTGAAAAGAAAAAGTGCACAAATTAATTGTGATTTGGAAAACACAATGTTGGGTTTCAGTTATTTGAATCTCTTTGTTTAAATGTAAAGGGTTGTCTCGTGGCGGGTTTCTTGCTTCTTAACACATACAGTTTTGCAACATTGAATGTTACAAAAAAGTATGAATGTCTTCAAAATCACACCTTCCATTGTTGTGTTTAAATAAAATGCTTGCATTATTTGCAGTGTTGGAAAACACACTATCTTGCTTCTTAACACCTATGGTTTTGCAACATGGAATGTTACAAAATAGTATGAGTGTCATCAAAAGCACACCTTTCATTGTTGTGTTTAAATTTCAGATGATTGAAAAGAAAAAGTGCACAAAATAATTGTAATTTGGAAAACACAATGTTGGGTTTCAGTTATTTGAATCTCCTTCTTTAAATGTAAAGGGTTGTCTCACGGTGGGTTGCTTGCTTCTTAACACGTATGGTTTTGCAACATTGAATGTTACAAAATAGTATGAATGTCTTTAAAATCACACCTTCCATTGTTGTATTTAAATAAAATGCTCTCATTATTTGCAGTGTTGGAAAACACACTGTCTTGCTTCTTAACACTTACAGTTTTGCAACATGGAATGTTACAAAACAATATGAATGTCTTCAAAATCACACCTTCCATTGTTGTGTTTAAATTTTGAATGATTGAAAAGAAAAAGTGCACAAAATAATTGTAATTTGGAAAACACAATGTTGGGTTTCAATTATTTGAATCTCCTTTAAATGTAAAGGGTTGTCTCACAGTGGGTTGCTTGCATCTTAACATGTACTTTATGAATGTCTTCAAAATCACACCTTCCATTGTTGTGTTTAAATAAAATACTCGCACTATTTGCAATGTTGGAAAACACATTGTCTCCTATCAGTTGTTCCCTCTAATAATGGTATATTATATGAATCGGCCTTTAATACTGTTATAGTATACCGTTGGGGGAGAAGCTAAAGTGTAGACAAAATGAACCTATGTATGTAACATTATATCATAACCCCCATTCCCCATCCAATGCGGTGGACAAAATGCATCGACAAAAAGACTTGACGAACAATTAGTTGTGTGTCATCATGTGTTCATCGCTAGAAAAGGATGTGCAGTCGGCGAGAAAGTCAAAAATCTAGACAAAACGCACCTAACATCGCCATTTTCCACATTTGCATTTTCTAGTTTGGTGGGTGTGGAAACGCGAGAGGAAAATGGAGTTGTAGGCCAAACCCCTCAAACACATTCCTCGTGGTGCCACATCACCATTTTTCACATTTTGATTTTGTAGCTTGTTGTTTAGGGAAGGACGTGCGGCTGAGGAAAAGGGAAATGGAGTTGCAAGCGTTCTCATAAAGTAATAGAAAAAATGCCCCTAAATGTCCCTCAAATAATGGTGTCTAAATGGTTTTGAAACATTAGGTGGGTTACAGATTTTGTAAAACATGGTGTTTTGCATCCTAAAATTTTCCAAAATAGTATGTATGTATTGAAAAGCTTTGTGTTATTTAGACCGTAGGAGTGTGGTGATAGGCACCATTTTCTAGACAACCAGTAAGGTATTTGCTCAATGTGTAGAGGGTTTTACAACATTTTGTGTGTTGGAGGTTTCGTAAATCATGTTGTAACCTCACCTCCCACTGTGTTTTCCAACTTGCAATCATACTATGCATGTAAATTTGGATCATGTTAAGAAATTGAAATGCAATTTTTATTTGTGTAAGTCTTGTTATAAGGTTCCTTTCATTACATTTGTACTGTCTAAATTACATTCATATTGTTTTGTTAAATTCTAAGTTTCAAAACATTGGTTTTCTCCTCCAACTCCTACATGTGCACTCCAACCTTCAACTTTCAATGTGCAAACATGAAATGTAGAGTGTTTTCCCCCTTCTTTCTCCAAATTGAAAATGCACATGTCATTTTTCCTCCAATTCTCACGCCAAAAAAAAAGCTCTAAAAATGACAACTCAAACTCACATTATTTGTACTGTCTAAATTGCATTCATACTGTTTTATAAAATTCCAGGTTATAAAACACTAGTTTTTCAAAATATGCAACCCACATAATGTTTTAAAACCCTTTACAAGTAACAACCCAATTGGTTACTCACCCCTCACCTCAATTTGGTATGTTTTGTGATTTCCTTGAGAGCCTTTTGTGAATTAGATAGTAAGAATGTAATGGGATTGTAAAATACTGAGTTTTAAGAAATCTACAACCCACACAGTGTTGTAAAACCCTCTGGACATAACAACCCAATTGGTAAGTTAGAAAAACTAAGCTGATGCACCTATGTACATACAGTTGGTTAGAAACCCCTCACCTCAACTCACTTGGTTGTCTCCCTTGCCTACAACACCTCCTTTCTCTCCAATGATTCGTTTTTAACTTGCAAAATGAGAAAACCCAGAACACGGAGTGTTTTCCAAGAACAATACTTGTCACAATCTAAAATGCATGTCTTAATAACATCGACACCCTTCCCTCCCGCAGTGAATGGATAGCTTATCACACAAGGAAAAAAAATTCTAGCATAATTTGATGTGATGGGATACCTCCTTGCTTTCCTCACTGTGACGTTTCCTTCCGTTTGTCAGTTCCATCACTTCTATCATCTATTTAGCGGGTCCCACACTACGTCTGCTCTTCATGTTATGTATGTTTTTATGCATTTTTGTATGCACATAGGTGCATTTTGTTAGGAGCTTAGTTGTGTCCATAGAGGGTTTTACAACATTGTGTGGGTTGGAGGTTTCATAAATCATGCACTCACCTCCCACGGTGTTTTCCAACCTACAATCATTTAGAATTTTAATGCTTGTTGGAAAACAATGGGTGTTTATAAAATGCTTCCTTTCATTGCATTCCTATTGTCTAATTAATAAAAGCTTTTCAAGACATTCCTGCTCGTGCTCTCAACCACGTAACTTTGAATGTACAAAATGAAATAAATGGCAAACCACATTGTGTTTCCCAACCTGCAAACTATATTGTGCATTTATTTTTAAATGATATGACGAAATTGAATTTCAATTTTTTTCATAAGAAATATTTGCTATAAATTGTGAAGCTGAATGAACTTTAGTACATTCTTATTTTCTACAAACTTTAAGGTTTTCATTAGAAGCATGTTGGAAAATAGTATGTGTTATGAAACCTGCAACCCAAATACTGTTCTCAGCTTTGAGAGTGCCTTTCTTATTAGAGGATGCAGATTTTTTTTTTTTTAATAAGTTGTTTACAAAATTTTTCTACCTTTTCACATAGGACTCTCATGTCTCCATCCAAATGATTCTTTTTTTTGCACTAACATCCTATTTTTCCTTCTTTTCATGTTATGTATGTTTCTATGTATGTTTTTGTGTACATTTTTATTCATTTTTTTATGTACATAGGTGTGTTTTGTCAGCAGATTAGCTACTATTTTTTGGTCAATCAAGGTAATCAGCAAGGATTTTGTTGACTTGTTAACCTTTATTCTTGCAATGATCTATATTTTTTCAGTCATTTGTACAAGTAATGGTTCAGTTTACAATATCATTGAACAATGGTGACAATACCGATATGTCATTTAGATGTTCATTAAGAGACATGGGATATAAATAGAATTTTGATAGTGGTACATGGTATCCTTCTTATTTGTCTTCTATGTACTTATTGATTATTGTAAGTTATGGCCTCTTTCATATGTTAGGAGAGATGAGTTTTTTATATATCTGAATGAACATTCAGTGCTTCACAATTCCTACAAAATGGCAGAATGGCAGATATAATTGTTGATATATACTACTAGTGTTAGCGATAGGTTAAATTGGAAATTAAATTCCCATTGTATAGTTTAATATGTTTGTTTATTGTATCTGCAAGCTGGCATTTTGCACTCACCATAACATATAAATTGTATATTGGTGAAATTTGGAATAAAAAGAATTCTTTGTAGCACCAAATGTCTTTAATTTGCAAATTTAATCTATTGCTAACACTTGTCTTCCTTCTAGGTGGTTGATATATTTGAGGAAACAAAATTGAAGAAAACAAGGGCAGGTGGATTGAAAAGGACGCTTTAGGAGACATGAAGCTTCTCCACTAAATACAGGTGATTCTAGTTGTCATAGCTTGAATTGCAAGTGTACGGGTTAGTTAAACTTCCAAAATTTATTCTACATTAAGAAGTTATGATATTTTTATAGATGAGATGCTTACTGTGGTGAATGCAAAGAATTTCCAATTGATTTTTTTATTCTATATAAAACAAATTAGCTATGCATTTGATATCAAAACCCTACACACAAACAAAACATTTTATTTTTCCATCAATGAAAACCCTTTTTCTTTAACCAATAGTCATTCAATGCTTTTCAGAAAACCCCATTAACTGTTGTTCAATGCTTCACAGAAACCCATTTAGCAGTCGTGCTTCACAATTCCTATAGAATGGAAAAATGGCATATACAATGGCAGATATACATACATGTTGGCTAGCTGTCACACGTGTCAAATGTGTTTCTCTCATTCAACATCCATTGTGTCGCCTATGCTCCCCACCAAACTGCAAAATGAAATGTCACAAATGGCGACTTTTAGCTCTCCAGACGCAGTAAAAATGTAGATAAAACACACCTATGTACATAAAAAAAAATGAAAAGTTTTTACTTTGGTTCAGTCGCCTACAACTCCATTTTCCTCACTCGCACCTCCTCCCTCCCCACCCACCAAAGTGGAAAATGAAAATATGGAAAATGACGATGTTATGTGTGTTTTGTCTAACTTTTTGACTTTCCCACTAGGTCGCATGTCCTTTTCTAGCTACACCACCTGATGGCACGCAGCTAGTCGCCTGTCAAGTCTTTTTGCTGGTACCTTTTTTCCACCACATGGCATGGGGTATGGGGGGTACAATATCATGTTACATACATAGGTGCTTTTTGTCTACGAGTTAGCTTCTCCCATTAAGACATGTGTTTTAATATGTAACAAGTATTGTTATTGGAAAACACTCTGTGTTGTGGGTTTTCTCGTTCTGCAAGCTGAAAGCGAAAGGATGGAGAGCAGATGGGGGAGATGAAAAACCAATGGAATTGAGGTGATGGGTTTGTAACTGATTGGGTTGTCACTTGTAAATGGTTATAAAACATTGTGTGGGTTGCAAATTTCAAAAAACCAGTGTTTTGCAACTTGGAATTTTACACAACAGTATGAATATTTGTCTCAAAAAGTTTTTGTTATTTAGACCATAGGAATGAAATGAAAGGCACCATTTTTAAACACCTAGTGTTTTCCAACAATGATTAAAACTTTGTATGATTGTAGGTTGGAAAACACAGTGGGATGTGAGTGCATGATTTACGAAACCTTCAACCCACACAATGTTGTAAAACCCTATATCGACACAACTAATCTCCCGAAAAAATGCACCTATGTACATACAAAAATGCATAAAAACATACATAACATGAGGAGATGGCATTGGGCAAGGCCCACCAAGATAGATGATAAAAGTGATGAAACTGATAGACAGGAGGAAACGTCATGGCAAGGAAAGTGAGGAGGTGTCCCATCACATTGAATTATGCCAAAATTATTTTACCTTGTACGAGAAGCTATCCATTCACTGTAGGAGGGAATTAGGGAATTGTTGTGATTAAGACATGCATTTTACATTGTAACAAGTATTGTTCTTGGAAAACACTCTATGTTTTGGGTTTTCTCATTCTGCAGGGAGTTGCAGGTCAGGGATATATAAGACTATCCAAATTCACCTAAGGGGTTAGTAACCAATTGGTTTTTTACTTGTAAAGGGTTTGAAAACAGTATTTGGGTTGCAGGGTTCATAACACCCAATGTTTTTTAACCTGCAATTACACGTAGACGATATGAATGTAATGAAAACATTTTGGTTACTTACACTGTGAGAACCCAATTGGCTGGTGACACCTCAATTGATTTTGGATACTTTTATGTATCCCCCACTGACAATTATATTGATAGTATGAATGTATTCAGCAACCCTTACTTTCAGCAAACATTCCATTTCAATATCGTCATACATTTGGAACAAAAAATGCACATAATAGTTGTAGGATGGAAAACACATAGGGTTGTGACTCACTTCTAAATTCTTGTTCAATGAGCACTTTTTGTTATGAAAACTGTAACAAAACAATGTTTTGAAGTTCACCTTCATATTTTATGACAACCCTTACTTATAGCAAACATTCCATTTCAATATCTGTTCATATGTCGGAAGAGCGTTTGTCGGTCGTTCGACAAATATTTGTCGGAAGAGCAATGCAATGGCGAAAATCTTTTCGTTGCTATTTTTTCGTTGAAAGGCCGATGACAAATTAAACATTGAAATAACGGCGAAGAATTGTCGGTCGACGGCATCGTGAAATACCTCAAGATTTCATCAAAATATCGATGAAAACTTTGTGTATCCACCGACGAATTACACTAGAAGTTTGTCACCGGTTTGATGAAATGGGCAAGCAGTAGCATCGAAACAACAGAAGACGTCCATTGCAATTGTGACAAAATAGGAAAGTAGTAGCGTCGAAACAACACCAAAAGTTCGTCGAATGTGCGACGAAATAGGCAAGTAGTAGGGTCAAAACAACACCAAGAGTTCATCGACTTTGTGACTAAATTAGCAAGGAGTAGCATCAAAAGAACACCAAAAGTTCATCGAAAGTGCGATGAAATGGGTAGGGAGTAGCGTGGTAGCAACACTGAAAGATCGTCGGAAGGGCGACAAAATGGGCAGGGAGTTATGACAAAATTGTCGTCGCAGCTATAGCAACTTCGTCAAGCCTTTATGTTGATTCGTCGGTGGTTGTCATCAAAATTGCGATGAAGAAGCAATTTTTTTTTTAAAATATTGGTGGAAATGTACCATTGCGGAGACTAACAACTGATCATACATACAGACTACATATTGGTTTGATGCTTCAAATGATGCATTTCTTATATTGAAAAGTGCATTACCTTATTGAGCTTCTCTTTGTTTTGAGAATAGTTTAATATTCTCTACTTAACAATGCCAACCACGTGACGGTGGAAGCTCATTTGGCCCCTCCCCCCCCTCACATCACTCTCAATTCCCCATACCCAATCATATAACATTAATCATTGATTCATCCATTAATAACATATAACATTCATTCATTCATCCATTAATAACATATAACATTCATTCATTAACATATAACATTCATTAATTAGCATATTCACATTCATTCATTAACATATAATATTCATTCTTTCAGTTTTTACATATTATCAAAAATATGGTTGTCATGATATGATTACAATCACTTTTTTTTTGTTTCTTTTTCAAAGCTACATAAAGCTAAAGTGGAGTATCATTTTCTAAATCAATATATGTCCCCCATTTAGTTGTTCTGCCCTCTGCTTGTGATCTTAATGTATGCGTAGTTGTCTGCTCATGATGTGGACGTTGCTTCAAGGGGGGATCTACTACAATAAGAAAGAAATGTTAAACTGATATGTTTTATTATTATTGTTACAAGTATTTCATTAATTAAAAGAACATTAGAGTGGTTCTCTTTACCCGATGGGTCCACATCATGTTCCTAATTTTTTGTTATAGACTCATGCTCAACATGTTGAACACCCTCTAAATCGATCTACAGTTGAAACACGAAATGTTACATTAATTAATACACCAATTGAAATTAAATATGTTTAAGAGAACATGAGGGTGGTCCTCTTTACCGGATGGGGCCACATCATGTTCCTGATCTTCTCTAGCCTAATCATGCTCAACACGTTGATCATGGTCTACATGCTCTAAAGTTGAAACACGAAAGGTTACATTAATTAATACACCAATTGCAATTAAATATGTTTAAAAGAACTTTAGAGTGGTCCTCTTTACCTAATGGGGCCATATCATATTCCTGATCTTCTCTAGCCTGATCATGCTCAACATGTAGATCACGCTCTACATGCTCTAAAGTATCGAGATACACACCATGACCTTCATCTGCACGTTCTGCTCCACCCTCACTAGGCTGCATTCCAATGTCATGTGTAGTAGTATCATTGCTTGAATGTTTAAAACAAATAGGCATGTAATTACTTTATGGTGGAAATTAATATTGAATAGATTGCACAAGTATTCAATTTTAAATAAACTTTATTGAGTTTATTTACCTGCGTGTCGAATGCAATGGAAGATTGTGTTTGCCTAGTCAAGACTCTTAAGTTCACCACAACTCCATAGCCTTGTTGGAAGGCAATCTTCAGGTCCTCTTTTGGGAACTCTGTTGAATTGAGAGCCCTACATTTTGCAGAAGATCATGAATTTTGCTTCTATGGTGTGATAAAACTAAAATTGTTTTCAATTTATTATAATTTGGATGCAATATTTCATTTATTGATACTTACAATTCGTGCGGCTAATTTCATATAACCACCAGAGCCAAGTTTGTGTTGCCCGTGTTTTTCTAGTCTTGCCTTTGTTTCCTTCGATGTGTTGGGTAGCCTATGAAAGTTTGAAATACGTTAGATTATGTAAAAATAAAGAGTAATCAATATATAATTACATTGTTGATAGTATCACACATAGCATACTACTTTTAAAAAATTAATGGAATTTCCATAGCATACAGACATTGAGAGCAAATAAAATACAGAGTTCAATCGATGAATTATAGAAATAGATTTTTGTTGGTTATATTCATATCGCTGATTACATTGCGCAAAACATACTACCTTCACATAAATATGGATAATTGTGATTGTCTATGCTACCACATTTTTTCATACATGTCTACCAAAGCATTTTATCAAAGTTCGCCTTGCTTTGCTATGGCTAAAAGCCTAAAATAGGTTCTTTCAAACAAGCTATGGATGCTTGGAAAAAATCTATCAAAGCATAATAGTAAGCAATAGCATAGACAAGGCAATGAACTATTTCAAAATGCCTCAAAGAAATGTGGTCTCATGGTGATGGAATGCCATGACAGTCGTAACAAATTGACATCATGGCATTAGTTATAACATTCCATCACCATGAAGTTCACATTTTAACTCAAATAGTTCACTACCTTTCTATGCTACCACATTTTTCATACATGTTTACCAAAGCATTTTATCAAACAATTCATCTCCTTGCTGCTATGGCTAAAAGTAAAAAACTCAAATAGGTGCTTTCGAACAAGCTATGGATGCTTGGAAAAATCTACCAAAGCATAATAGTAAGCAATAACATAGACAAGGCAGTGAATTGTTTGAAAAAATGCCTAAAAGAAATGCAATCTCACGGTGATGGAATGCCATGACAATCCATAGCAATTTGCTTGTCATGGCATTATCATGGCATTCCATCACCATGAGACTACATTTCTTTGAAGACATTTTCAAGCGATTCACTACCTTGTCTATGCTCATTTTTCATACATGTCTACCAAAGCATTTTATCAAGCAGTTCATTGCCTTGCTGCTCTGGCTAAAACCCTAAAATAAGTGCTTTCAAACAAGATATGGATGCTTGGAAAAAGTCTATCAAAGCATAATAGTGAGCAATAGCATAAAATAAGAAGGCGGTGAATTGTTTCAAAAATTCCTCAAATAAATATGGTCTCATGGTGATGGAATGCCATGACAATCATAAATTTGTTTGTCATGGCATTAAGTTATGGCATTCCATCCACCATGAACAACATTTTTTGAAGCATTTTCAAATAGTTCACTACCTTTTCTATGCTACCACATTTTTCATACATGCAACGTTTATCAAGCAGGTTCAGCCTTCGTATATGGCTAAAAAGTAAAACCTCAAATAGGTGCTTTCGAACAAGCAATGGATGCTTGGAAAAAATCTACCAAAGCATAATAGTAAGCAATAACATAGACAAGGCGGTGAATTGTTTGAAAAAATGCCTAAAAGAAATGCAGTCTCATGGTGATGCAATGCCATGACAATCCATAGCAATTTGCTTGTCATGGCATTCATCGTAGTAGTGATCACCCATGAGACTACATTTCTTTGAAGACATTTTCAACTATTCCTTTGCCTTATGCAATACTCTGCATTTTCATACATGTCTACCAAAGCATTTTATCAAGCAGTTCAGCGCCTTAGCGCTTTATGGCTAAAAGCCTAAAATAGGTGCTCAAACAAGCTATGGTTGCTTGGAAAAAATATATCAAAACATAATAGTAAGAAACAAACCATGGTCTCATGGTTTTTTGTCGCGAAAATCAGCTCAATTTTATTCCGTTTTTGGATTTTAAACATGTTTTTAGCAATTTTGAAGTTTGGTGGAAAAAAAATCATTGACCAAAGTCAATGATTTTTCAAAAAATTAAGGAAAAATCGTCTAACCTACAATTTTTTAAAATCGCTGATTAATGAATTTTTGTAGATTTATGCTTCTATATCACATACCTTCCTTGGCGGTGGTGTCTTTCCTTTTTCTTTTTAGCCTTCTCCTTTCCGCCAGGACGCGAGTCCTTCCCTCCCTATCCAGAAATCATGGGGGGACACTTGTACCTTTTTTTCTTCTCTAAATGTGACCTATATTGGTCCCTCACATACTTTAGATAGGTACCAGCTTTCTTAATGACCTTGGTTCGGTTGAATGTGTTATTACTGAACAACAAAACTAAATGATTAATGAGCTCATCTTTAAAATCTTGATTTTGGGCATTCCAGGTATGCGTGTGGTGGACCCGGCAATGTAATATCACTTAGATGTTTATAAAAACATCATTTCTTACCAAAATGATCATGGGATCAATAGTCTAAAAAGAGCAATCAATAAGTAAATTTCAATTGGATTATATAGAATAATAATTAAAATATTTTAAAGTACCTGGGACCTTCTCTATCTTTATGGGAATGAAACCCTCGGTCACCACAAGTGTGACCGGCAATGTTCCTATACTAGCAATACATGAAGATCCAGGAAATGCTGCTAAAACATCACTAGTACCAGTGGCCTCTACATCCCCAGGTACATGTCCTGACACATGTTCTGGTATGTGTTCGCTGCCAGAGGGTGCGTTAACGGATCCCTGCATGGTATGTGTTGCTGACATTTCAAACGATAATATAGGCATGGATGATGGGATTAGATAATGTGATGTATGCCTAGGAAGATCAAGATGGACACTTGTACCAACCCTTACTCCTCGGGAAGCACTTGTAGTACCTTGATCATGGCCAGGAGCATCATGAGGAGGCAAATAACCCTATAAAAACAACACATATTTTAGTTCATGACATAAAAGAGTACAAAATATAAAACCATGAATGAACTTATGTTATAATTAAAGACCTCATGACTGCTTACTTCCAAGTTTTGTAATCTCTCTGTCAATACTTTAACCCTCTCTTTTAGCTCATCTATTTGAGGCATTTTGAACATCAAGTGATCATTTCTTCATTGCATATTTTCATGAGCTTCTTTGCTGTGTTAAGAAGGGTTTCTTTGAATAAGTCATATCATCATGTCGAGAAAATATTAGGCGCACCTCACTATGGATGCTCTCCTCTTGTTGGTGCCTTTCCCCAATCGGTCGACTACAACAAGAATATTAAAAACATTATCGAAATTAACCCAAAAATTTATGAAAAAATATAATAATAAAACATTTTGCTGAGTATCTAATTTATTGCAATTACAATAAGGGTAAACCTATCGGGTAAATGCCTAAAAGATACATCACGATCTGTGCTCTGGGCCAGAGCCTTCGTACGATCAACGTCCCCCTGTGACAAAAATTAAATATAAAAAAATATTACCAAATTGAAACCAATAGACTTATGAAAAAAAAACATAAGAATAAAATAGTTTATTGGAGTCATTAATTGGAGGTTGGGTAAAATGCTACATAATACGTACCACCCCCATAGTAACTGTGTTTGTAACTAAGCGATTCAAATTGTAATCAATTAGCAACTCTTCCCCTGCA
>VDFB02018469.1:0-17206 GCA_007258455.2 Sequoia sempervirens
CAAATAATTATGATGTGAAGCTTTTGATTTTTCCTATCAACTCTGCTAAAAATCTTCTATTGTTAAAAGGTATGACTTTAGGGAAATCCAAATTTGGCCCCATGGCCAACCTTCATCGGTACTTGTGCAAAGATAATGTGGAAGGAAAACCTTTCAATTTCATCATTTTATGCAAGCCTAGCCACAAGTGTTTAAAGATTTTCATTAATGAGATTGCGAAGATTTCCTTTTGGGATTTAACTCTTCAAGCGTGTGTCCTGTACACGGTCTTGATTGCCCGAGCCATTCTTGTTTGGCTTAAAAATTATAGTGTTTGGGCGACCTCTCACTTTGTCAAAAATTCTAACCTTTTGCTCTCACAGGTTTCTTGGTTTTTCAATGTGCAGAGTGGTGATATGGGTGGCAATAGGGTGAGGATGGAGCCACAAAATTGTGGGGAATTTCACAAGGACCTACTGGTTTGGCACATCTGCATTGAAGGTGGGTTGGCGCCTTTAATGGAAAGCTTGGTGGGTCATGATCTGAAGTTTTATGTGCAATTTGCGAGTTCTTGGAAAGAAAGAAGGGTTACCATGGGCGGTATCTCCTTTGAGGTGAATGAGGAGGTGATTGCTCAAGCGACAGGGCTGTCGTGTACTAGGAAGAAGTACCCTAAGCACACCAAGGCTCAAGACAGTGAAAGCCTTAATGCCTTCTTTGTGGGTAATGAAAAACCTATTTGCTCTTAGTCTGGCTTTGAAAGAGAAGCTCTCCTGCAGCCATGGGACTAGGTCTGTCTCGCTCTTATGAAGTATGTCACCTTAGAGGGTAGATATAAAACTTTCTATTTCTATCATTTGCCTCTTGAATCACCTTCACCATAAAATATTGTTGAGCTTCCCATTTTTCTACTGAATTGGAAAGCTCCATTGAGAAATGCATTAAATCTGCTGCCCAAAACCCTAAGGATTCCCCTCCCTTGCCGCTCCACCAAGGCCTCATCTTGAGGCTTTATCATTTTCATCTTGTGCCCTACCCACCCAAACCCATTTTCGATGTTCGCATTGAGGAAATCGAACCCCCTATTCAGACCAATATCTCCTCGGCTGAGTATAAGGGCCCCAAAAGAAAAACCCCAAGCTACTGAATGCCTAAACTGGCTGCCAAAAAGAAAAAAGGGGAGTGTGGGGATTACTCAGTCTAATGTTGTGGCTGGTCTTTGCGAGCTTAAGTCTGCCCCTGCCAAGATTGACAACAAACCTACTACTAAGAGGAAAGTGAAAGATGAGGGGAAGGGTTTGGTGGAGCCGTCGACCGCTGACAACATAGGGAAGAATGTGGTGGGAAGAGATTCCAAAGGGGATACTATGGTTGCTGCTACGGTGGAGATTGGGGTTGAAAATACCAACATTAGGAGATCTGATAGGTTGGCAAAAAATAACAAAAAAATGCAAATTAATGAAATTTCTACTGATGAGGAGCGGTCTAACAGCAAAGGTAATAGGAATGAGGAAGAGGAGGAGGAGTTTGTTGAAGGGCCTAGCCACTTTTCTGATTTCAACAAAATGCTTAAGGAGAACTCAGCTTCCCAGTCCTCTGACCCTCAAGATGTGGAGCGTGTAGACATTGTGAAGACTATGGAGAAAGGTGAGGATCATCATATGTTGTTGGAGCAGATGGAGAAGGTAGAGAAGAAGTTTAGTGGCTTGACCCGGTTCATTGTCAAGTGGTTCACTGTGTGGCTAGCACCCTCTTTTCTATGCTTAAGGACGAGATGGATAAGAAGGTTGTAGAAGAAGGCCCCGAATGGGTTGGGGAGGATGTTGTTAACCTCCTCTCTCAGAATTGGGAGAATGCCATTTAGTCTATTGCTGCTTTGTTTGCGAGGTGTTCTTGTCAGCTGTTAGTCTGTTGTGTCTGCGTTTTGTTTTGGTTGGTGGTTTCTGTTTTTTGGACTTGATCTTTTTTGGCCCTTGAGGTTCGTCATGTAAAAGGTACAACACCCTGTAAATGCTACTTATCTTATCAAAAACATTTTAACATTCTAATGAATTCAATTTTACAACATCCACTGTCAACATCCTTTTATCTATTGATTTTCAACAAATAAATATTTTTAACATCCTAATGAATTTGATTTTAAAATATCCAGTCTTCAACATTCTTCTTTCTATTATTCTTCGACAAATAAATATTTTAACATTGATTTTACAACATAGAAGAACCATGAAATCAAGAACTAAACTTCAATAGCTAGTAACATACTTCACTTATATGTGATTTCCAGTGATATTATTTGATATTCGTACAAAACAATAACATTGCATAGTTTGTATAACTCGTCACAAAATAAGAATGCTCTTAACATTCAAACTAAAAATAAAACACTTCTGTTTTACAATGACCATTCATTCCCAATAGAACTGGTACTTCCATTATCAAGATTTTTGGATTCCCTCTAAGCAGCATTATCTTACACTTTTGCAGGCACAAAAGTCTCTTACCTACCAAGTTCGCTAGCACATTTGTAGGCAATACACTGCTGATTATTTTGATTGGTATTTCTTTAAATATCAAATTCTACCTCTGCTATCATGTCAATCCTTTTAGCAAAGAATTCAACTCAGAAGTATCAAATTCTTTGCTGTCATGTCAAGTCTTTTAGCAAAGAATTCAACTCATGAATATCAACATATTTTGTTTGTCATTGATTTCTATACTTTATTTGAATAGAATAATTTTAAAGTTTATGAGGTGAAAGAAAGTTTATGGAACAATAGATCTTGTTATTTTATCTTTTTGATTTGTTGATCTTTTGTTAATAAGCTTATTCATAAATTCCTTTATTTTCCCACCTTTCTCCTCTTCGAACAAATTCTATAATAAATGTATCCACATATTTATTTATTCTTTGGAAAATCTTTTAATAAAACAACTATTAATATATCCACATATTGATAACGATTTTAACAACAAATAGAACAAGATTAGAGATGATTTTGCAATCTAGCCCTTTGGTTGTCAAGCAACTGTGCAATGTCAATAACTCACTCTTATTGGGAATCTCAACATTATGAAACCAGTCCAATATAACTTTTACTGAATTGGGAAGTCAAAAATATTAAAAGAAAATAAAAAACAAGGAATCAATTCTGAATTTGCTATAAGTGCACTTTGGAGATGGAATAATTTGCACAACACTGAGTTACAGAGAAGGGGTTATGAAAAAGTGCAACCTAGTTGATATGATCTCATAATGCTTGAGTTCATGGCGATGCTTATCATTAATATTTTATTAAAAAATCAACTATCAAGAAAAAAAATAAAAATTGCAATATGCATATTTATTTATTTAAAAACCATATAGAATATGATTTAAAGAAGCTATACAGTGGCAAAGCTTTCGCTTTGCTTTAAAAAATATAATCTCGACTGCACAATACATTTCCTTCTAAATATTGAAGGCAAGATAACTCCGAAATACTACAACCCTATACAAATAAATGGAATCCAGACTACTGCAGATGCATACATCCCCTGAAAGTTGAAATTACTCTTCTATTGCTCTCAAAAGAATAATAATAATGTGTGGGGGCTTTTCAAGGATGGCATACCCAGCTATTCTTCATTCTTTTGACCACACCTTCTGTCTGCTGAGCAGATGGAAGCTCTCCAATGGCTATCATTAAATGAACACGTTCAGTAATTTCTGCCAAAGCCTTTTTCTTTGTCTCTTCAACCTCTGCTTTACACTGCAAAAAAAACATCCAAATTTGCCCAATGTTAAATATATAGCATAGCATACCTCCTCAAGTGTAAAACATAACCATTATTGTTTTATTGGACAGAATATTGCACCCTTTCAGCTCTTGTATATGCATCTGCAATGGCCTTCTCCGTCTGCTCACTGGCATGAGCTTTTATTCTAAGCGCATCTTCACGAGCCTTTGATAAAATTTTATCAGCCTTTACCTAAACCAACAGAAAACAGTACCACCATTAGTAAGTCAAGTGTGATATTGAGAAATGGCTCTGCAGTCTCTCCTATTTTGACTGAGAATTTATTAGCTTGCAGATATCTATGTTCTATTCCCTCTCCGTCCCTCTGGTTGATCCTTAAAAAACAGTGACAGAGTGTCAGAGCGACCCTGTGAGGCGGGTGAGAGAAAGGTTGCAGGTTTTGAGAAGTTTTTGAAGATTTGATTGCAAGATCCTTCGCTTGAAGATGGGGAAATTGACAGATTTATTTTTGTGAAAAGGAATGTAGAGCTATAGTTGCTGACTGACGGTAATAATCTTCTGTGGATATAAATTTGGTCATCAGGTACAAATATTCATTGGATCTAAGTTCAGTCATTAGGTGAAAATTATGGTAATTAAGATGCCAACTACAGGATAAATAATTTCAATTCCCAAGTGTTAATTAATAACTAATATTTACAGCAAACAAACTAAAAGAAATATCAGGAAAGAGCTTGATTTGTATGGGTTCCACCGGTTGAGGATACCATTAAAGATCCTCTACAAACATCAATTTTGGCGTTGCAAATATAGGTCTAGTGATTCGTTATCATTCACCCTCTTTGAAAATTATTAAGAAACGTCAGCTCGATTTTGATAATTGATAGATCAAGATTTGTTTTCCCAAAAGAAAAAAGTAATTCTCTCAATATATAACTCACCCCTGTTTTTTATATGGAAGATTTTATATCAGCATGAAATGTGAGTACAAGTTTATACCGATAGCTTTTCAGCTGAGAGGCAGGGATTAAGTGGTATCTATTCCATTAAAGTTGTTCAGGATATGAGTTTGTTTTGCTGATTGATACAAGAGTATGAACCTTTGACAATACCTCTTCAACCGAAAACCAAGGACTGGGCGGTATCTATTCCAGTGAACGATCTTGGTCTAATCTCCTATATGATATCTCCAGATATTTAAATTTTAATAAATGACACAGTCAATGAACATACCATTACCTCAACAATTTTGCTTAATCAATTGGACTATAAACCTTTGGTTTGCCTCTGTATTAAATATGAAATTTGTTAAAAAATGATTTACATTCTAACTATAAAGAGGACTGATAATTCACTGGTAGTACACTTTTGATATATAACATTAGAGACAGTTAAAATTAACAAACAGTGACTGGAGGGAATTATAAAAATAAGCCAGACTTAAACTGTAAAGAAAATTAGTCACAAAAATCACGCAGTAATCCAATAATAGAGCAACTCAACAGGCACTGAGAAGTTGTAAGTTTGAATCCTAACTGAAACATAAAATGTTCATCAGGCTCAATTTCTAAAAAGTATCTGAAGCAAGGCCAACCTTTGAGGACAGCAAAAGACGCTAATGTAACTTGTGTGGGAATAGAGCGGGTGTTGTACAGATCTGTGAATATTGAGAAAAACTGAATACCTGAGCATTCTGCATTGCTTGATCGGCACGGACTTGTTCTTGCTTTCCAACTTGGAGGGCCTTTGCTTCTTCGTGCATCCTTTTCCTCTCTGCTTTTGCCTGGACAATTTTTCATTGGAAATGCTTGATTAATAAACAGAAAGATTGAGCGAACATAAGGGGGCATTATTAATCTCAACATGAGAAAAGGGCACCTGGAGTTTTTGAGCCCTAGCCTCTAGTTTCCTGATCTCAGAGTCGAGGTAAGCTTGAGCCTCGGCTTCTACACGCCCTCGGTGAGCCTGTGCAAGAGCCTCGGCCTTCCGGCTGAGGCTCACATGACCCGATGATGCGTGTGCATTTGGCGACACTGATGCATGCTCAGAGAAGAGTTGAGTTGGAGATGGAGCGTTAAAACGCCCATCTGAATTCTCTGTTTTTTTTACATACAACTGCAAATGTGCCTCTGCTTTTTGCTCACTTTTTTCTTCAAACATTTGATTATTACTCGTTAATTTTCAAAGCTTTAACGTTTTGTAAGACGCGACATAATAACAATAAAACGTTCCTCAGGAACAAGAATATTATAACGGGGAGCCATACTTTCATTAACTTCGCTTTTCTAAGGAAGCGAAAGGTCTTCCAAAACAAGATTCAAGAAGGTTTAACGGTTTATTTTCCTAAAATAATAAATATATTGGAATTGCATAATCAGATAGAAGGTACATGGTTGGGAAAGAAAATATATTTTAGAAGTTGAATGGTTCAGAATGAGTTCATTAAGGATGAAGTCGTGTTGAGTGCAAGGCGTGGACATCATAAGGGAAGAGGTTAGGATAGTGTCCCAAACGATATTGGTGAAATGGATAACCCTTGAGTGGGTTGATATAAAAACCCTTCATCCAAAAACAAAAAAAAATGCACTTTGTAGTTAATTTAAAATGTTCAATATAGATTTAAAAGAAAAAGATTTAGTTGTTATTTCAGATTAATTAAATAAATTTAATTGTTTAAGTATAATTTGTGTAGTTATCTCAAATATATTTATCAAAAAATGTCAAGTGAGATTTTAGTTCAATTATTTTAAATAAGAATTATTTTACTTAAGAATTAGTTTATAGTTTTTGTTTTTTATTTAATAAATGTTGTGTTTTTGTTTTTATGTACATGGTCACCATATAAAACCACATGTCTTGCTACTAGTCTAAAATGACTCTCGATGTAATTAGTCTAGATTGAATGACGACAGTTGAGAGAATGATAAATTGAATAGTTACAATAAATATTTTAGGAAAGTAAGTGTTATGGATAATAATATTACTAGGGTCAAAGTTGATAAGTACAATAATTGTTTCAAGAAAGCAAATGTAATAGATAATGCTACTTAGCTCATTTACCACATAATGTGGAATTTTGGTGAAGATTTTGGAATCAAACTAACATTTATGCAAAAAAAATTGATCTCTCTGTTAATAAATGTATTGGAACTTGTACTAGATTTGTGCTTTATTTGATATCAAATCTACAAGTCTAAGTCAAGTTTGTAGTAGCAAATTCATCCTCTAAGTCTAGACTCGACCCTACATAATGTAGAATTTTGCTATGTGATTTACTTAATAGATATCATTCTACTCTATTTATTTTGATACTTAAGGGATAACTTGATATTTACAAAACCTCAAAAGAGTTCTTATTATGTCATATTGAGACATGTTCACTCTTAGGTCAACTTTTGAAAATATGTGAACAGACTTGCATATAAGAGACAAGGACTCTAGAACAATGTATGCAGATTGCTTATTCTCTTTAGTACACCACATTAAATTGTGTTTCTATTAATTCTATTTTTATGCTCTAGAATGAGAGAGGAAGCTTGCAAGAATTTTGATGATGTAAAATGAACGCATTGAATGCCTTTAAAGACTAGCACATAAAATCAAATTATTTTAAATGTTTACTTAGTCAACTCCAAGTAAGAAAATAAAGGGGGCCAATCAAGAATAGAATTTGAAACTAAATTTTAGAGAAGTAAAGGTTCACCATCCAACCATGAAAATGAGCTTAGGTGGGAAAATGGTCAAATATGGGTGGCTAATATATATGGGTATGTGTATGAATAATTGTAAAAATTACTTAGATACAAAAAATGTATTGGCATATGCATGTAAGGATAAGGTAAGGGTTAAGTTCATCGAAATATTTGTTTATATAGATGGGTAAAGATTAGGGGAATGCAACCAACTTCAAACAACATCATGCCATTTGTTGATACGTACATGTATCAAGATATTTCCTAAAAATGGGCACAAATCTAAATGGGAAATGGCATTGGTATTGTTGTCACCTAGAATTGCACCCTGTGCAAAGCTTACAAAAAACTGAGCATTCTAGAGCAACATGGGATCATCTCGAGGCTGTGGGTCACCTATAACTGAAATGAACCTCTGGAGAAGGCCGGCTTCCTTTGGGTATCACCTAAACTATTGTTTCTTTGAGAGGAAAGAGGGAAGAGATGCATAAAATGGAGAACTACACTAGGGTGATACACCGAAGTGATAAGAAATCATGAAATGAACACAGGAAGAACATACACTTGAAGGCCTAATTGATATTCTCAGAGCAACTTCTTTCAGACTTAATGCTTTAGTCCTAACAGGTTTGGCCCACATACACATCTTAGGAAGGAAAGATTAATTTCACAGCTCTAAGATATGAATACAGGAGTATAAAACACAGCTAAAGACTTGCATTGTTCAAAAGAAAGATACATAAATGAGAATCAATACAAACATGAACACAAACTTCCAAGGTAAACTCTGTGTTGTATTCAGGATTCTAGTTGAGTTACAGAAAAACATACATTGATTGAGAAATGATTGATTAAAAAATCACTAACTCTTCAAAGTGTGTAATCAGAACTATTTACAAAAAGGCAAAAAATGCCTTATATACATACTGATATTGGCCTATTAGGGCTTACAAAAAATATCAGAGACCATAAAGATCTACCCTCAAATCTTTTGGATGAAGTTAATGCTAAAGCCTGCATGTCACTGCTGTATGTGTCGGTGAAGAGTTACCCTTGTAGAAGCCTTTTGATATTTTGCAGCTACCGCATTCATTCGATCCATTATGTCCGGTCGAGCTACTTCGGCTGCACCTTGAATGCTCTGAGCCTGCAACAGATACACGTCGCCCTTCATCCTGTTGATGTTCTTTAGATTGCCACGGTTTACCTTCACATCTCTCTGATTGGCTGAGTGAAATCGACGCAGCTTCTTCGGGTGGTCAAAACTTCCCCTGCTGAACCGCATATCGGTGAGACACTAATCGTGTCTCCTCGATGCGGTTAAATCTTCTCACAAGCATCAGCAAGACATGGAGTCATCGCTGAGAGCTCCCAGTGAGCGCAAAAGATCATACCGATGCTACCGGAGCCATCGGCGAGACACCGTTTATCGCCAAGAGATCAGTGGGTTGACGAGTCATGTGGAGATCCCTCTTTGTCGCTGAGACCACATGATATCGGTAAGACATCACGCCGACAGTCAGTCGCTATATCGATGAAATTCATGTTAAGGAGACCCTCGCCGACGTCTGTAGAAGTCATCCCGTTGGGCTCTTTTTCTTCTATCGGCCAGACATCCCTATTTCGGGAAGAGGTTGTGCCGAAGGCACTTTAGCTTTGGCGAGCACATATTTCGTTTCACTTCGGCAAGACTCCTTGGTATCGCTGAGACATCTCGTAGAACTCCCCCTCTTCTTAGCGAATTCCTTTTCGTTCTGAAGGCTTTACTACTTGGTGAGACTCACGCCGAAGTATGAACCTTCGGCCGACCTCCTTTCTTTCGGCCTGACTCCTGCCGGTCGGGAATAGGTTGTGTCAAACTCCTTATGTTATGCCGAAGGCTCCTCCGTTGTCAGTGGGACCCACGCCGAACTCCCTGGTGAAACGCTGTCGGCGTAACCCTTGCCGATCGTCGAGACATTACTGCGAAAGATTCAAATCTTGGCGAGGCCTTTCTTTTTCTTCGGTGGTTCCTTCATACTTCGGAAAGACCTACGCGAAGGAAATATCCTTACCAAAACCTGTGTTTGTCGCCAAGACTTGAGCGAGTCGGCAGGACCTCATGGCGAACCACTCATCCTTTACCGAGCTCTTCGTTACTGTCGGCGAGACATTAGCTTTAGTGACGCTGCCTCTCTTGTTGGGGAGACACTAAGCCTTCGGCATGACCTCATGCCTAGCCTTAAAACCTTTGGCGAACTCTTCATTCGGCAAGACATTTGATGTCGGCGGGACATCCCGACGAAGTCCCCTAGTTACATCGAGGTTCTTTTGTGTCGGCGGGACTCCTGCCAAAGACAACTGCATAAAGGCCCATCCTTTCCTTACGGCGAGACTTTCATCCTCACCAAGACCTCCCGGCGAAGCCCCTCACTTTTGCCAAAAGAATATCTCGCTCCGAGACTCTTCACACGTCGGCGAGACATTGAACCTTCGCTGGGACTTCTCACCAAGCGCTGTAGGTCTCCCCAAAGCCTGTGGTCACTGAGAGGCTCAGCGAGTGACGGTTGAATGGCCTATCGGCCAAGGAAATCCACGCGGTAAGAGGTCATACCGAACCCTCTTTGTTATAGCGATAGGCCTTGCAAGCTCGTTCGGCATGACATAAACTAGGTCTCAGCGACCTACTCAGGATGGAATAAATCAAACAGTCAGTCGGCCAGACAGTAGGAGAGTCTTGCTGACCTCCTTGGATGCTTTTCATGCTGAATCTTCCTAGGGTAGCTTCTCCCATTGAGTTCCCTATGACCTAGCAACAGATGTAGAGTCTTTGCCCTTGTGTGAATGTCCCACTGGCCTCTGAAGATCTAACATTTGCTTATCTTGCCTGATTTAACTGTAGGTGAAATAGAGGCAACAATTTTGGTGACCTTTGCAGGATGTTTGCCTGCTAAACATGAGAACCAGTGACTAGGCTTATCCATTGGGCATGGAGTCATTAGAAAACTCAGAGAACAAATAAAATGTTAGTTGGCACATGGTTGCGATTCACATGAGACCTATAGGACACAACAGATTGCCAAAGCAGTAAGACAGGGGAAACTAAAAGAGAAAATATATAGTGTGTTGAAACAACATTTATGGAAAACATAAAGCCTAAACTATTATGTACAATAGATAGACCTGTCAAATTTGAAAATAGGGCTTAAAGTGTATCCCATTGACTGGGATAGGAAGCACTTCACCTTCTGTTGTAGCTAGTTGATATGCATTGTGCTCCTTACAACCTGTGATAATAAATGGACCAGTCCACATATTGTCGAACTTGGTGTGATGGCCTGGTCTGCTTTTCAGAACATCCCATTTGAGCATGAGGTCTCCCTCCTTAAAAAACTTTCCTGTAGCCTTCTTATCAAAAGTCTTCTTTGTTTGGAGCTGATGATCCTCCAAATTTTTCATTGTTCTATCCCTTGATTCTTCGAGCTCCATGAGCTTTGCATACCTTACAGACATTGGGTCTTGTCCCTCAAGCATCTCCAACTGGTGAACAATTTCTAGAGCTGGAAGCTCCACGGATAGGGGCAATCTTGCCTCTTTGCCATAGACCAACATATAAGGTGAATGGCCAACAGACCTCTTAGGGGTCACTCCGTCTTCCCAAAGCGCATTCTTTAAACTAATGTGCCAGATCCTTTGATTATCTTCTATGGTTCTTTTAATGATCATGATGAGATTCTTATTTGTGCTTTCAGCTAAGCCATTGCCCTGAGGATAATAATTTGAAGAGGTGTTCAAATGAATACCGTGTTTGACAGCCCAATCAGTCAGTTTTAATCCCACAAATGTAAGAGCATTATCATATATGATGGAGTCAGGCACTCCAAACCTGGTGACTATATCTTCATAGAAGTTCAAAACTAAAGATTCTTTTGCTTCCTTCAATGCAACCGCTTCTGTCCACCTTGTAAAATAGTCAGTGGCTGTAAGTACCCATTTGTGACCAGCACTGGAAGGTGGATTTATTGGTCCAATAAAATCAATGCCCCATCTCATGAAGGGTTGTTCTACTTGAATTGGATGTAGGGGCATAGTAGGCAGCTTTTCCTTTCCTGAAAACATAGCACATTTGATGCACTTTCTTGACCAGGCATACGCATCCTTGAACAAGTTGGGCCAGTAGTAACCAGCTCTCATGACCTTCCAAGCAGTAGTTCTGGGAGCGAAGTGACCTCCTGCAGCTCCATCATGAAACTCATGAAGCACTTTTTCAATTTGGTCACTGTGAATGAATCTTAACAGGTCACCATTCAGATCCTTTTTAAAAAGAACATTTCCCATCAGCACATATGGTATGGATTGCAGTCTAAAGTATCTTCTTTTGGCTCTGTTCAGACCTAATGGGCATTGACCAGTTTGTAGAAATTGGGTCATATCTTGAACCCAATTAGTTATCCCCATGGGCACATCATCTTGAGCATTCTGAGGCTCATTTGTATTGGCAAGCACAACATCCTTTTCTAGTTCACTTTCACTGCTCGACCCTGAAGCAAGCTGTTCACAAAGACCTTTACCTCTAACTAGTTTGGTGATGCTAATATCTACATCGTACTCCATGACCTTAGTGATCCACCCTGCTCTTTTTTCATTCAGATCCTTATTCAACAGAAATTCCTTCACACTTGAGTGTGCAACCAGAATATGAACCTTATTGTTTGAAAGCAAAGGTTTAAATTTCTTCAGACTTCTAATCATAGAGAGAACGTGCTTTTCAACAAATGTATACCTTTCTTCGTAATCAACAAGTATTTGGCTAAAGAAGGCTATGGGTTGCTCCAAATTGTCGCTATTCTTCTGAACCAGCATAGCAGAGATTGCACCACCACTACCAAAAGCATATAAAAAGAAGTCTTTAGAGAAGTCAGGGTTTACCAATGTCGGAGCAGATGCTAACACCTCCTTGATTTCTCCAAAACTGTGCTTTGCCTCCTTTGTCCAACTGAAGACTGCATTCTTCTTTAACATGGTTGTTAGAGGTTGTAGCAGGTTTGCCACGTCTGGAATGAACCTTCTCAAAAAGTTGATCTGTCCTAGAAAGCTCTGTAGGCCCTTCTTGTGATTAGGCAGCGCAACTCAAGTATGGCTCTGACTCTTTGAGGGTCAATAGTGATTCCCTGCTTTGACACTATGTGTCCTAATAGTTTCCCTTCATGGACAGCAAAGATACTCTTCTTTGGATTGAGGGAGATACCAAACTCTCTGCATTTTTCAAACACTTGCCTAAGATGTAACAGATGTTCATCAGCATTCTTAGAATAAACTGTGATGTCATCTAGGTAAATCAGTATAATCTTGTTGATCAAACTTTGAAATTCCATGTCCATGGCTCTCTGAAATGTGGCACCAGCATTGGACAAACCAAAAGGCATCCTTTTGTATGCCATGGTGCCCCATTTAGTTGTAAAAGCAGTCTTAAACTGATCTTCCTCTTTAACCAGCACCTGATTATATCCTGAAAAACCATCTAGTAAGGAAAACCTTTCAGAACCAGCAACCTCTTGTAAGATTTGTTCCATGGAGGGCAGTGGGTAGTGGTCTTTTAGAGAGGATCGGTTAAGATCCCTGAAGTCTACACAGAGCCTTATCTCACCACTTTTCTTTCTAACCGGTACAAGATTAGAAACCCATGAAGTGTGCTTGATAGGGAAGACAATACCCCCCTCAACTAGTTTAGTCAGCTCCTTAATCATTAGGGGCTCAAGTTTAGGATTCAAGGGCCTTTGTTTCTGCCTTACTGGCTTGGCGTTAGGTTCTAATTCAATTGTATGCTAAGCAATATGGGGATCAAATCCTTTCAAATCTGAATACTCCCAAGCAAAGACATCATGAAACTCTTGGCACAAAGCAACAAAAGCTTGTCTATCTTCAGGTGAACAAAGTTTGCCTATCCTAAGAAGTTTACCTTTGAAAATCTCTAGCTCTTCATAGTGTTCTTCTTTGATTTGCAAGCCAGCTCTACCCTTTTTAGCTGATCATCAGTACTAAAAATCAACTCTAAGGTAACAAGGCCTTTGGGCAATTTGTTTGTCTTCAGCTGTATGACCTGATCACCATACTGCTGCTTGAGTTTTGCTTGATTCACTATGGAGAACTGATCTTCCTCAAGCAAGAAGGAAAGGATCTGCTCATCACTGTCACAGACTTTCCAGTGAATGTTGTTGTCAGGAATTGAGGGTCTGACTACAACCTTCACATACTACTGCACCTTCTCCTTTCTGATGTCATTTGGAATATTAAACTGTGCTCCAATGGCTGCGATCCTGTTAGCATGCTTGTTTTGATTTCTTGGGATAGACACTAAGTTAAAGGCATCAAAATCTTCAAGCATGTTCCACACTCTATTTCTATAAGACTTTAATGTGCCATTTTTAGCAACATTCAGGCCCCTTGATTAATAATTAATTCGTTGTCCCCATGGACTTTCAAGTTGGTTATTCCCCTCTTTCTTGCCCACTCTAGACCTTGAACAAGGCCTTCATACTCAACAGTGTTATTGGAGCATGCAAAAGAAAAACAGAATGCAAAGTAGTACCTATCACCTTGTGGAGAAATCAGCATTGCATCTCCTCCAGTGCCATTTTTGCTTCTAGAACCATTGAAGAACATCTCCCAAAGTCCATTAAGTAGTTGTAATAATGGATCTGCATCTTTCTCCAAGTTTGGAATCTCTATATCAGGCTCAAGAATGACATAGTTTCCCATACCAGCATCTTGAATGAGGTCTATAGGACTTTCCAATACATTTTCAACTAACCATTCATGTAGCAACATGTTAGGAACAACTTCTGATTGGAGTTCTTGAGCAGCAGCTAGTTCATTGTTAGTAAAAACAACACAATTTGTATTTGCAGTAGAAGGAGCAGCATTGATGGGGCTTGGGTTATATGGCTCAATGTGGTCTTTGGCCAACCTTTCAAACTTGATGGTAACCTTAGTCCCATATCTTGTTCTAAATAGTATGTGACCAATCGGCCAACACATAATCGCCTATCTTGGTTGTAAAGTCTCTAGATAAACACAAGGAAAAGAAAGGTGGAAGGTCTATGACACATGTCTTGAGGGATTGAAAAAATTGGACAAGCATGTAAAGTGAGATTTAGATCCTTGATAATACCCAAAGTATTAACCGAAGTGCTATCCAATTGGATCACTTCCTTCTCTAAAGGTTGGTATTTTAGTCCAAGTTCGTCAACAATCTGTTTTGGTATTATGGAGCATTATTGTCACCAATAATCACAGACACGTAGAAAGGGGGTGGTTTAACTTGTTTTTTAGTCTCTTTTCTGGACTGTTTATCATCTGCCTGAGCATTATTTGTCAAAACAGCCCTATCTTGACCTAATGGGGATTCAGAATCACATGATAACTTAAGATTTGACAAGGCTGAATATAGAATATCCTTCAAACCAAGGATGACTAATGAATCCCACATGGACATCGTCACATTTATCTTTTTCATACTATCAAGAATGTTAAAAGGTACAACTGGATTTAATTTATTGTGTACCTTTACGCCAGTGTGATCAGCTTGTAAGCATGGCTACTCTTTAACTGGGAGTTGCTAATTTCCTTGCAAAACACTAGTCAGTCGAGATGAAGATGGTTCCACAGCTGACACTTTTCCTTTGTCAGCTACTTGGTCAAGCTCAAATGCTCTCTTCTTTGCCTTGGTGTTAGCTACAATGGAGAGCTATCCTCATTCAACCCACAGAATTCTTGACCTTGCCAATTAAGCAGGGTTGTATCATTGCTGAATTGGTCCTAATGTTGTGAAGATGCATCATTGCATGCACTCTACTGCAAACCTGAAGCATTTTGTACCATCAGTGCTTGATTGATGAGTCTATTTGAACAAGTGGCTTGATTATGAGGCTGGTTACAAGGGTAGCACCACTCATAATCAGCTACTAAGTTGTTTTGAGTGGAAACTAGGTCCTTGACTGCACTAACAGGTGCTGGAGCATAGGCCTAAAAAGGCCTTGTGTTCACACTCTATCTTGGGCCCTGATACTACTGTCTATTCCCTTGGAATTGCTGCTGTTAACCTTAAAAAGGCTGACTTGAGGCCTGATTTTGCTATTGATAAGGCTTGGAATAGGTCTGTTGCTTTTCCAAGTTCACCAACTTGTTACCAAAAATATGTAAAATACTTTTGATCTCTTGTAACTCATTTGATGAGCTTGAAGCAACACTTTCTTGCTTATCAATGGTTGGAACAATAGCTGGTAACATTGGTACAACTGGTAGAGGTGTGAAAGGAGATATTTGCAAAGGGATGTTTACATGAATTTCTACAAATATTAGCATTGGTGGCATAGGAGCAAGTTTACCAGCTTGTATTAAGCTGTTTTTAGCTCTGATAGCTATGTCAAAGGCATCTGGTAAAGACACTCCCCCCATTGACTGTATCATGACAGCTATATTGTTGTTCAAAGCTCTCAAAAAGTATAGGAATGCATACTCTAGGGGTGGCCTCACCGTTGCAAGGATTCTATCCCAAGTTCTTTGAAATCTAAAGTTGAAGTCATTCATTTGCTCTTGCGGAGCCCTCTTAATTGTTGTTAGTTGCTCCAATAGAGACAAGTTGTCAGACCTATCTTGGAATTGTTTATGCATTTTTTCTCCAAAATCATCCCATGTTGCAATTGAACTAATTGGTAAGCTCCTGTACCACTGCACAACTCTTCCTTTTAGTGAAGCAGCTAGCAATATCACTGCAACGTCCTCTTGTGTTATGCGGTGGACTCCGCATAACAAAGCCACATCTCTCATATGTTCAATTGGAGAAGTTTGGTCTTCTCCCATGAAAATGGGCAGACTCTTCAAAGCTGCCATTGGAATATCATTGTGTTGCGCTAAGTTCAAAGGACTCCCTCTGTTAAAAGCAACAAAGGGTTGATTCCTTGGAGCAGCCATTGAAGGTATCTGAAGTGGATTTGTTAGTGAGGCAAGATGAGACCCTACAGATGGAGGAGTGGACTGAGTTCTTCTAGAATAGATAACTGTTGCTCCTCTCTTCTTTACTGCTTTGCCTTTCCTTCTTGGTGGTGACAACTGTAAATATTCAAATGAACCTGAACTGCCTCTAGTCTGAACTTTTCTCATAAACTATAGAAGGCACTAATTTATGGGGTTCTTCCTCTTTGTGGAGTCGCCAAGTATGCCAAAGGACTTCTATAAAGTCGTAAATTCACTAGTTGCATACAAAAACAACAATTTAAATTAAATTCTATCCCACTGGGCGTGCTAGAAACTATTGTCACCTAGAATTGCGCCCTCTATAGAGTTTACAAAAAACTGAGCATTCTAGAGCAACATGGGATCATCTCAAGGCTGTGGGTCACCTATAACTAAAATGAACCTCTAGAGAAGGTCGACTTCCTTTGGGTATCACCTAAACTATTGTTTCTTTGAGAGGAAGGAGGGAAGAGATGCATAAAATGGAGAACTACACTAGGGTGATATACCAAACTGATAAGAAATCATGAAATGAACACAAGAAGAACATACACTTGAAGGCCTAATTGCTATTCTCAGAGCAACTTCTTTTAGACTTAATACTTTAGTCCTAACAGGTTTGGCCCACATGCACATCTCAGGAAGGAAAAATTAATTTCACAGCTCTAAGATATGAATACAAAATTATAAAACATAGCTAAAGACTTGCATTATTTAGAAGAAAGATAAAAAAATGAGAATTAATACAAACATGAACAAAAACTTCCAAGGTAAACTCTGTGTTGTATTTAGGATTCTAG
>VDFB02018470.1:0-48371 GCA_007258455.2 Sequoia sempervirens
AATTTGTAGCCTCTATCACCATCTTTGATCCATTGGAGATGGTCACAAACTTGCACACCCTTACCTTTGTAGACAACCAATTTTCTTATAAGATGCTTATTATGTACCACAGATTGTTGGAATGAAAGGTTATGGGGATTGGAAGCCAGCTGAGATCAACCACGAGCCAATTTCCCATTGAGATTTTTTTCAAGTCTTCTAAATTTAGCAATAACTCTCCGACCATAATCATGAAGTAAAGAGGTGTACCAAGTGATATATCTTTCCCACTAGCTAATCCACCTATCATGTTGTGGTTTTAGTTCCTCATTTTAGGTGGCTAAAAGACCATCAATGCAATCTTGATAATTGAGGTGAGTAACATTGAGATTGAAGGGGAGGTCATTAGAAAGGGATGGGAAATTGGAGAAGGATAGAGTGGTGAAGATGGGAAGTGATTAGAAAAGGGTGGCTGCAAAGTCTAAGACCCCCCTTCACATGTGACTAGTAAAACCCTAAATCGTTTCATATTTCCCTAAATAGATGGTAAGATGTATTATAGATGATAAATAGTGTGCTTGTGTAACAATATTCTTGCATTTCATTCTAACATTTTGTTTAATTGTCACTACCGTGAAAGTATTAAACATTCATAAAGTGTGGGATTATGAATGGGAATTTTGAATGATATTGTATGCAATAAAATCTTAAAATATTCAACTAGAAAATTTATTTAATTTACAATTCTTGCTTATGGTTTCATTGGTAATGTGCAGGAGAGGATGCCAATACAAGAAGGGAAGATCATTAAAAGAAAACCAAAAAAAAAGGGGTATTTTCTTGTGGTTATGAATGTGATCCCTTTTGGGGCTTAGAAAGAAATAAAGCTAATGTGTTGGTAGATTAAAGTTGTAGTGGTTGGTATTAAAGGATAATTTATTGTTAGTTTGTGAGTGAATTTGGGTGTAAGTGGGGCTAGGGGTTAGGAATCCTTATCCAAGTGTGAAACTCGGATGGAACCTTAAGTGGGTTTAAAATCTAATGTATATAAACATTTTAAAAATAACAATATATATATATACAGAGAAAAATTCAACACATTCATAAGAGTACATTGTTCTCCTCACATACCTACTACAGATCACAATCATAAGAATAAAATTTATCCTTTTTACATAAAATGAAATCACACAGACAACCAATATTTATCTGAAAATATATTCAATTAACACAAACAGAATTATATATATATATATATATATATATATATATATAGATAATAAGAGATTCTGAACAATAAAATAAATACATGGGTTTTCAAAAGATTCAATATAAATCTTGACATGCAAAACTATTCATCACAAATACAATATGATTTTCTTTTCAATGATTTCATAATTAAATTTTTATTGAAGAATTTTAAACAAGGTTTTCACTACAGAGAAACACAAACGTTTATAACAAACAAATCCCAATAACAGGAAACTCTTTTTTTTGTAAAACACAAGGAGAAATTAATCTTTCAACATGGCAGTCAAAAATTTATTACAGAAGAGTAAATCAAAAGAGAAATAATGAACTTGAAAGGAACCTGGAACCCTTCGCTTGATGAAGAATCCTCTTCTCGACTTCCTGCCTTCAACTCTTTTCTCGATCTCCGGCCTTCAACGTTCTTCTGAACAATCTTTTCTTTTCAAACTCACAATAATTTTACCTAGAAAAACCTCAAAACTCAAAACTATCTTTCTTATTTTTCCTTTCTAGATCCAAAAACAACAGAGCAAAACTTGTGTGAGAATTAATTCCCTCATAAAAATAATAAATCAAAGATAAAGATTCAATAAAGCTCTTCCGCTTTCTTTTTCAAAAAGCCTCTTTTCTTATTGATCCTTTTCCAGCTTTTAAAAGCACAATTTATCTATAGTTTTAATTAAAAATAATTTCATTTAATTCAGACATTATCCTCACTCTGATTTTCTAATCTTAATATTAATAAAAAGATAATATCTACTTATTCTCAATACTAATTTAATCTCTAATGTTTTTCTAACTCGCAATTAAATCAAATAACAATGCAACATTAATTAATTATTTTATGAAATACGATTAATTAATTAAACACTAACCAAGAATTAAATAAATACTCAACAACAAACCAAGATAAAGACAAAGACAAACTTCAGCTATAACACAATCCACTCACAACGTATTTGCATCGACTTGGGACGTGACACTTCCAAACCTACTCTTTTCAACATTTCTACCATTGGGTTAATTTATTGCTCGCCCTGTCCTGCCGAAGCAGGTGGAATCGAGACTTATTCCTGCAATCCTGCATCCAAATAAACGTCAAGTAGCACATGTATATATATAAAATCAACATCTTATCATGAGAAGGAATTACAGTGTAGCAGGGCACTCGTGAACGAGTGATGCTACAATGTCCTCTCACCTACTCTAACAATTACAATACCAATAACGAACTAGCATTTCTAACCAAATTGCTCATAAGATAACATGATACCTAACTACTGCATCATAACTAATTATTAAACAATTGCATCATAAAATAATATTGAATTAAATAACATCACCATAGAATCATTACATTGACATATAAACATTAATGACAATCATTTAAATAAACAAATAATCCAAACAACACACAGAGTATCATAAATCATACTAATAATGTCATATCAAACGATCATGTCCACTAAAGGGATAACAACATCATCAAACTACAACCAACCAAATCAAACCATAATAGTATCATCATAGTATCGAAATATGGGGTATTACACAATGGAAGAATTTTATTTATTTTTTTAGCGTAAAACTTACCACCTTGGAATTAGAATTGCAAGTACTCAATCTTGAAAAGACAAAGGCCTTTATTTCCCCCCCCCCAAATGGCATTTAAAATTCTCATAGCACTCTAGGTTGGTAAAATAAGGAACAATCTATAGCAAGTCCGTTGTGGCACTTTGCAATATGAGTGTAGACCCAGAAGGCCACAACTGTGAAGAGAGCTCACATTTGCAGGTCGGAGAGGTACGCATTAAATAAATAAAGCTTTAATCAGGAAAAAGAAAACAAGGAATTAAATCTATATCTTTGGGCATAGTGATAAAATGATATCCATAAAACACTGCTCAACCAGTGATCGCCTAATACAAAGGTTGCCACCAACATACATTGACATAGGCTTAGCATTTCTCAAGCAGTTGGTTGGAAGTAGTGTAATAAAGAGAAACCCAGAAGTTCAACCCTTGAGCTAGAAGAAAGGTAGTTGTGATCTTTTCAAATAGATATTAGCAACATGATAAAGTATGTGATCAGGCAATATAATATCCGACATGGGTCAAGTACCATCATTCACATCTAGTCTAGCATTGGGAGCAATCTCTATCAAATATGGTTTCATCTCCATTCACGGTATGGGTAAGCTCGCATCATCATAAATTCGAGCACGACACAGGCATGGAAATCTGATTGAAGAGTAGGTTAAAATTTATTAGCTACCCCATCCATTTAGAGATTTAGTAATTATCCCTATAGAGTGTCAGCCCAACCGGACTAGCATTGGCTTGATATCAAATCAAAATATACAGCTAAGAACCAAAGCATTGATAAAGACAATATGCATGTGCTAAATGCGGTCAAGTGTAGATGTCGCCCCTGTCAGAGTCCTTGCACTTTCATGGACAACAAATTCCTTGAAGTAATTATCGTAAGAATGGCATTCACACCATGACACCATAAATAGTCCTTAGTCGACACTTTTATGAGCCTGACTGAATTGAGCGGCTACTCCAATCTATCACATCATCAATAAATAGACCACAATTTTGGGTGACTACACAGACCATGCTTGGAAGAGTCATACTGCAGTGATCCTTACATAATGATGACAATATTGTGATAAATTCCATAGCTATGGATAGAGGGCACTAAGGTAAATAGGTACCTAAAGACAATTGCATTCAATTTAGAGTTATCAAGTCCACTAGTGCACACCTAACTGATTTTGCAACCAAATATATACTAACTCAAACTACGGCCTCTTATTGATTGACAATATCTATTAAATGCATATTAATTATTAAAATAGATTTTTGTATTCTTAATCAATTTGCAGGATAATTAACATTTTTCTCAACTAGATATAGCACACTCTTCCATTCTATTTTATGTCATTTCAGTCACTTAATCATTGTTATTCAGATGCTAATCGAAGTCTCCTCCTCGTTGATTTGCTGCCTTTTACAATGTAATTTTGATCACGCATTATCAGTGATCTTCAGACTTGTTGCTGTATATATTAATCTCTCAAATAATGGTGGTATAGAACAATGTAATTGCTTCTGTAAATAACAATTGTTTATTGTCTCAAATAAACACCCATTAGTGAATGACTCATTTCCAATAGCTTCACTTAAAATATAACTTTCTTTTAATAATATCTTCGATATATTAGTAATTTTGCTCATGTTATTTCTTCCTGTGAATCTCTTGTTAGAAACTATGATGGGAAGTAAATAATAGTAGTGGAGAAATTATGACGGCAAGTAGATAATAGTCGTTGGGCCATAACTATATTTTACTAATGGTGAATAGGTAGGTAATAATAATATTATTATAATCTTATTTGAAGATTAAATGCTGGGGAGTTATATTAAGGCTAATAAAATTATTATTCTCAGTAAATTAGCAAATCAATAATAATGTAATTTTGGGATAAAAATAAATAATCTTATTAATTGACTTGTGATAATAAAAATATTGTTGATAATATAAAAAAATAAAAATAAAATCTTGATATGTGATTTTTAATATTAAAGGAATAATATATATGTTAATATTATTGATTATAATCATAAATAGACATCATTTTATTTTTACATTTTAGTCATGTGGTTAAATCAAGGAGTAATTTTAAATTCAACTTACATTTTAAATTGTAAGTGCAATAGTAGTATTAATATTTTGGATAATAATAGTAGTTAAAAGTAAAATAGAGACTTTCATAAGGGTTTTATTCTACCAAATAGGGTAATTAGTAAATTAAAGATTGAATGTAATATTGATATTAGTAAATTATTATTATTAAAGGGTAATATTGTATTAGGATAGAATGAATGAGAACTTTATTTTAGTAATATTATTTTATAAATAAATAATTTGGTTTGATTAAATAGTAATAAAATTAATATTGTAATTAATGAGTAAATATTATTGTAGTAGAATTAATTAATGAGATTATGAGGGCTAAATAAAAGAAGTTATATTAATATAACAATATGGAGAGTTCACATTAATAATATTATTATTAGGGTTAATGTAAGCTTTGGGAATAATGTTTAAATCGTTAAAAGCCTAATTGTCCCAAAAAGTTATTGACGCTTAAATTCTCAATTAAGCGTGATCAACATAAAGGTTGATCGACACAAAGGTTGTGGAATATGTGTTTTGATTCAATGTTAAATTTGGGCATGTCATTTAGCCAATGTAATAATTACCTTAACTAATGGTTTGTAAAAAAAAAAATAAGTTCAGTTTTCTAGCAAAAATTATGGGCATGATATCGCTCAATTTCTTTGCACTTATCTCTCTTTGTACTATCCTTTCTCATCACTAACTCATCATATATTTATATCATATTCAACTTTGAAACAAATCCAAAGTCGGCCATCCAACATTAAATTCAAATTAGGTCAGCACTAGAACATCCTAGGGTGGAATTAGAATGAGGGAGACCAAAACATACACTTAGTGTGGAACCAAATAGGTCCACCACACTACATCAATTGCAAAGATAGTGTTTGACACAAGGTCATCCCAACCAATGTACAACACAGAACAATTAAGCACGAACCTTCTAGATAACAAAATTATCTTCAATACAGTCATAACAACTCAACTCTAGAACCACACATCATAAGACTTCACCAAAGGAAAATTCCAACCAACAACTTTTCTCCCAGACCTCTACTAGAACACAAAAAAAACCATAGTTCATATTGGTGAACATAACTCACATTGCATAATGAATCAGAAGCCAAAAATCTGGATATATAGCAACATCCAACAACTACGACCAACATATCTGAACCACAAACATAGGAGCAAAACCTAGAGAAAAACTCGGAGCAACCATTGAACACTTGCAACCTTTCTTCAATAAAATTTTCTCAATATCCTCAACATATACAACCAATAACATGTAACCATGACACTAATGACAATAGCAACTGGTTGAGAACCAGTTGACCAGTTGACATTAATGACAACACCTTCATTCTTTTCCATTCTTGCAACAAAATTGTTACATGTTGTCAATTCATCATTCCTTCATACTTTTCTATTTCATTTCAAGGTTTAATTACTAAAACGGGGTTTGAACAAGGAAAACCCACATTCCCTAACAAAGAAAAATTCTCTCTTTGATGTGTGATTGTAGATTTTAGGTTGAAGATCAATTAGAGAGAAAAATTCAAGAAAGTTGCAAAGTTGTCAAAGTTGCAAGAAAAATTGTCAAATCACATTTAAACTAATCTATAGGATTTATTTCTAGCTTTCTGACAATGAACAATTGAAATATGGGATTGTAGACCTCGTAGAGGAGAACCCAAAAAGCATTTTTGAGGAGCCCTAGCCAAGACCCATTCTCCATAAGGTGAATGAATCCTCAATGAGGTCTAAAAAAGAATCTTTGGTGATGGGTACACAACATTTTACCCTTTCCAAACATTTTGACTATCAGTTTTGTTATTTTTTAGATTTGTCCTCTATAGCACACAATTTGAATGAAACTAGAGAAATGGGTCTAAGGTTCATCACTCCATTATGGTGAACCCTATTTTTCTTTGTTTCAGCCCTAAAGATTCTAAGAAGAATGCCTCTAGAGATACAAGAAATATTCATAATGTAAAGAATGAAGGTGGATATAGATCTAACTGAAAGTAGAAAGGTTTCAAAATTCCTCTATCAACAAAAAAGCATGCTCCTAATAGGCTCAATCAACCCTTTCAAGGTTACTATTTTTCTTGCAATATTTTTGGGCATAAAGTTGTTGAGTGTAGAGTTAGACAAAGAAGGAATAATAGTATAGCAAGAAGGTCTTTTATACCTCAAAGAAAAAATTTTGTGTTATTTCATGGATAATGCATTGCTTAAAACACTCTGGTCATAATTATAATGAGTGCAAATCTAAGGTGAAGAGGAAAAACTATGTTCTAGAGCACAATGATGTGTGCTACAAGTGCAATATTATGTATCATATGGAAAACTACTATAGGAATGGTTTTGTGAATCCACCTGCTTAGTATCATAAAAAGGATGAGCCCCTTAATCAACAAAAAAGGGGAAAATGAAAAGATCTAGAATGAAGACCATGAGAAGAAGGATGATACCACACTTATGCACTCTATATAAGATTCTAAGACAAATTGAAATAGAGAATTATCTTAGGGGGGCATTTCTCTTATAGAATATTCTTGTGACTTCAAAAGAAAAAAGTGTTGAAGGATTTAGCATGAAGGATGATTTGAATCAAATTTGTTTGTATGTAGATCTACTATAGACCTTTTTTAGTGTTTTCAATGGAATTTGGTAATGTGTGAAGTTTGGTACACTCATTCTAATTGATGTTATTCAAATTTGGTGTACTACATTAAAAGACAAAGTTCCAGAAAAGTAAGTTTCAGAAGTTTGGCTAGGTTGTGAGACCCCACCCTCTATGTTCATGTTGAGTTGATACAATTTGATGATCCTTTTCCAATATTTTTATGTGATTTCATGTTGGGTGTCATACCTGAGTTAGGAGATATGATCATTCACTTGATGGATTAATTAGAAAGTTTTACCTATTCAATGGGTGATCATGATTTCTCTATGATAACTAGATGTGTTCTTTTGATTATGCATAGGTGTGTTACATGGGATGTTCAACCATGACGAGTTAGAGATTATCTAATTGTTATTCATGGTGCTATATTTATATCAGATGTATTGAGTTAATTGGGGGTCCTTGGTGACTGGTAGTTGGCTTAACATGGATGATATATTATTCAGTTTGAAATGAGTTACCCTTTGGTGTGATCTTTTTGTGGGTCTAGATATATTTAGATGATTATGAGATTTATTATGTTTTTGATACATATTCATTCACTTAGGATGGTATGTGACATGATATTTGAATATATGGCTCATGATTTGACTGATGCATATTTTGGAAGGTATTCATATATTTATGAATATTATGTTTATATTGTTCATGTAGCAATTCTTGCTAGAGTAATTGTGATTGGTGTATTTACAAAATGATGTATTGAATATGTTACCTTACGATTGATCAGTTGATTTTTAAGTATGTGTGTTTATAATGATGATGTAGTTTTATATTATATGATCGAATATTGATGGAGGTTATGTTTTATAGTGTGTATGTAGTATCTCTTTATTTGTTTTTTGATTAATGCACTTTATCATGATGGGATATATGATGCTTTATGTAGGTTATTTGATTATTTCAATATATCAAGTAATGTATTCTTTTTTTTATTATGTACCTATATATACACATTCTTATCATACTAACACATTTTGTTGAGTGTGCAGTAATTCTAATACTAATGGATTGAGGGGATCCACTTAGCCACCTTTTTTCTTGTCTATATTATGTTCATCCTAGATTCTTGGTCCATAATCCTTAATGTTAAGTAGTAGGATTTCATGTTGGTATTATGTAGTGTTGGATTTTTGGTTGTGTCATGTGTGAATTTCAGCCTTGTAATTTAAAGTGGAATTTTAGAAGACTTTTAAGAAGAATTAAGTTTTATTTTATGTTTGGGGAATAACCTATGCCTTAGGTAGAAGGGTTATAATTTTTTTTTTTTTATCATTTGTCCCTTTTAAAAGTGTGTAGGACCCTATTTATGTTCCCTTTGTAAAAGTGGAAAAAATGGGGAAATGGTTTTGATGGTTGAGCTAGTTTGGGAGGAAGTTACTTCCTCCTTCCCCTTATAATTCCCTCCTTATGGAGAGGAGGGGTTACCATGCCATTTTTCCTCTTTGCATTTTGAGTTTCTTTCTTTTGAGGAGATTTTGGAGAGGAGGATGAGGAGATCTTGGAAGAGGAAAGAAGAGCCATCCATTGTTGGGATCATTGCTCTTGAGGTATTCCACTCTCTTGGTTTTGTATTCATATTCATATGTGAATTTGTTATGAAGGATTTTGTAAAGGTTTTCATGTGTAATGTTCTTACTTTCTTTGGCATAATGTGCTGTTTTCATTGTTGTTGTGTATATTTTTAGGGGAGTTGACCCCCTCTATTTAGAGGAGCTTTTGGTCCTCCAAGTGTAGGGGTATTGAGTGGGTGCAACTCCCACACTTAGGGGCTACCATGTTGGGATATGAGTATCCCCTTTAGCTGATGGCCATCACCGAGGCATGAGGACCCTTTCTATTCATGGGATGTGAGCATCCCTTTTTTCTTTGCATAACTTTGAGTGGAGGGCTAAGGGGTGTTGGTATAGTGTGGTGGTTGGTGTATTGGCGTTGTGGTGCTTGTGTGAGGATTATGTAGTGTTGTTATGTGGAGATGTGATCATGATAATTTTTGTTACACCCCTTTGGGTGAGCCCCTACCCCCCCTTTTGATGGTTTCCCTTGGGTAAACCAATGTTGTAGTCTTGTTTCATATTTTTTGATGTATGTGCACTATGAATTATATGTGGTTTTTTTATTTTGTGTTGTGCCTAAGTGGTTACCCTCACTCAAGGGTGGGTTTTTTATCAACCCTGTGGATGGCTAGAGATCCCATCGGTGTCATGCAGTTTTTCTTTACTTGCTTGTTTTAGGTTCATGCGGAGTCATGAAAAAGGTACAAGTTGTGAAGGAAGGGAATTATTTTGTTGAGAACAAAAAAAGTGGGGGGATTCTTGTTTGGCTTGTAATTCCTATGTAAATCTAAAGTTTCTTGGTAATAGTTATAATATGAATTCACAAAGAAAGTTTTATGTACCTATGAAAATTCATCCTATATTTTCAAATTAATTTATATTTGCTTTGGAAGGGAATTGCATGAAAGTTGTGATGGTTTATTTCGTAAATTCCATGTTATTTTAAGAAAAGTACAAATAAAATATTGCTAGGTAGTCCATCTCTCATTGCTTGCATACATGTCCTTATACGTAATTGAAAATAATTTTTAAGAGTTTGAATATAAATATCATTTAAATTTATGCCTTCTAAAAATAGAAAAGGAAATATTGTATTAGAACCAAGAAGTATGTTATTAATGATCTTAAACAATTCATAACCTATGGTAAATAATGTTAAATTTTATTGTAAACTTAAGAAATTTTAATGAATAAAACTAACATAAAAGTTAAACAATATACTCAATCTGAATACACAAGTTTTTGATTTAATTCATAAGTAATAAGTTGTAGCATTAACATAGATGGTGAATTGTGAGTAAAACAAATATGAAAATTTTCTTCTAAATGATATTATAACATTAAATATCAATGTAAGCTTAATTAAAAGAAAATTATATATATATATATGGATTTAAAATTTATGCATATATAGTTATGTATATATATATTTATATATATATATATATATATATATTCAAATTGATTTGAATTTATCATATATTTATCATATTATAAAATTTATCTAGTAATAAATTATATTAATTTATTAAGAATAATAAAAATATATTAGTAATGGTTATAAATAAAAAAAAGACCTTAAGTATAAAACAAAAATTATTGAAATTAAATCTTGCTTGATAAAACTTGAATGAGCATCCCTACGCTAGCCATTATTAAAAACATTAAAATCTTCCATTGAATTTAAAAAAAAAAAAACTGACACAAGGTTGATTGGATATTTCATATTGTTAAATCTGTGATCCAAATTCAGTGTAGCAATAATACCTTTTAAAAAAAAAGCTTAAATCTACAATTAAAATTTAATTGTTTAAATCTTCCATAAAATAAATAACATAGCAATTCACATAGGAAGTTTGGTTTTTCTACCAACAACTAAAATTAAATATCCATGTTGTTCATGAATCTCAAAGATAAATGTATATAGAATTTAATCATATTGAGTTGTTGCAACCAAAATAATTTTGGATAATATTTTTACAATTAACTGTGTAGGCAGAAAAATAAATTGAAAATAAGAAAATGAGACCTATTGCTTAGATTTGTAGTCAAGAGTTGAATAATCAATCATCCTGAAATTATAAATGGATAATTACATTGCTTTTTGCATTTACATTCAATCTAGAATTAAAACCTCTTTGTAAACCTCCAACACCAAACAACAATTAAAATAGCGAATAAAGTTAGTTGTAAATTAGTTGATTATTAATAAAGATTAATTATATTCATAATTAATATTTATCAAACTAAAGAATACATCTCACAAATAAAATATAAGAAGAGCTAAATGATGGTAGAGTTGTAAGACATTTCAAATTTTAGATCAAGATAAAAAAAAAAGATTGAGCATAAGTAATTATAATATATTATTATTATTATTATTATTTTATATATATTTAATCCCTTTAGTTTGAAGGAATTGGAAACAATCCAACATCACTATTAATATTATTACTCTTCTTAATATCAATATTAAATTACACACTAACATCCTTGTTATTGCTCTAAATAATATTAATACTAATACTAATATATAATATTAATATAACTATTATTATTAATATTAAATTGTTGTTTGAATATCTAATATAAGATCAAGGCCCTTCCGTTTGTGTTCTATGCAATTGCAATGAGAAGGATTCTACCCACTTTTTTCCATTGTTCTTTCTCTATATTTCTTTGGAAATTTTGGTGGGGTGTTTGGAAACCTCCTTGTGTTCATGATTCTTCCCTTGTTGAGTTTTGGAGAAGTATGGGTAGACCTCCTTCTCAGGCTTCTCTCCTCCAGGTTGTTTGGTGCATTCGGCAGCCTACATTCTTTGGAAAATTTGGCTAGAAATAAATTGTACAATTTTTTGTGGGGATAGGCTAATGGTTCAATAGGTTTGCAACAAAATTGTTGATATGATCTAGGAGATGGTGGAAGCTAAATGTGAAGTGATGTATCCTTTGGAAAGGAGTGATGATGAGATTGTGAATAGAATGGGTTTAAAGGTTTTGACTTTAGGCTTGGCTTGTGTTAGAAGAGGTAGGTGGGCTAAAAAGAGGGTTCAGAGGGTTGGTAGATGGCTACCTCCTCCGATGGATAATTTGAAGATCAATATTGATGGTTTCTCTAGGGGTAATCCTAGGCATGCTGGGATTGGTGGAATTGAACGAGATTGTTTTGGCTCAGTTATTTTCTTCTTCTCCTTTCATAAAGGGAAACATTCTAACAACATTATGGAGGGGTTGGTGATTCTCGGGGCTATTGAGTGTACTTGTGGTTTGGGTTGGCATAATATTATCTATGAGTCTGACTCAAAACTTATTGTTCATTTGTTGAATGAGCAAAAGTTGACTAATGTTAATTGGCATCTTGCTTTGGTTGTTTGTTAGATTATACAAATGTGCTCTATGTTGGAGGTGGTGTCTTTCATCCACATCACTTGTGAATGGAATGGGGTTGTTGACTATTTGGCCAAGTGGGCTTCGAAGTAGGATGAGGATTGGAAGATTGAGAGTTGGGGCAGTTATCCCTTGATTATTGTCACAAATTAGATAGGGTCCTTTCTGATGATTTGGTTGATTGAGGTGTTTGTAGCTATGAGGGTGCTGGTTTTTTTTTGGGTTCCTGCTAGATCCCTGATCTCTTTGTAATATTAAATTATTGATTTCAATAAAAAATTTAACCCTTTTATTAAAATATATATAAGATGTAATTAGTATTTATGCTTTAAATATTAGTTAAATTTTAAATAAAAATTTCTAAGTTGGTGAAGCATTAAATCCTTATAATATGTTGGAAATATTATTAATATGCTACCCTTCATCATTCACAGTATGGTAAATTGGGTGTGGAACAGTAAAAGAGATTTTACTTGTTTAAGTTACCATTTTTGGGTGTTTGATGATAAGATTTATTTTTATTTTTTGGTTATTTTTTCATTATCATTATATGTTTTATTTATCAACCTTTAATAACTAGTAATTTACACAATATTAATATGGATACTAGTTTTAATATTTATATTAATGGATAATATTAATTACCTTAACATAGAGAGAAAAAATAATTTTAGTGCTAATGTTAATCTATAAGATTGGAATCACTACCATTAATAATGAAAGAATGTTAATAAGTAATATTGACAAGAATTAAAATTATTTCTATTAATATTATATTGCTATATACAAATATTAGTACTATTGCCATTAATTAAAAAAGTGTCAAAATAAAGAGTAATAAATATTATTTCAACTAATAACATTATTGTTGTGATTTTTAATCACAATAATATCATCATAGACAATGTGAATAATATGAATATTAACATTGTGAGTAATGGTTGTTAGCATTTAAATAAATTACTAGTTGAGTAAGTTTGTTTTTAAAAGAATAATATTATAAATGTATGAGTAATAATAGTTAATGGTAAATGGTAAAATTTACAGTTGGTAAAACTATTAACTATATATATATAACACCATGAATAATGATGTTAATTTTACTAGAAGTGAATTTAAAATTGGTAATATTAGTAAATATATAAATGATAATATTAAGGGTAAAATTGATAATATTATATTTAGTGCTATAAGAAAAATAAAATATTAATAAATATTATGAGTGGCATTAATATCAAATTTGGTACTTAATGAGGGTGGTGTTAATAAATAAAATACTAATATTGAATTATTAAAGCTAATATTATTATAATCATTATTTATCAAAAATTGTGTCAATATAAATAATGTTAGTAAATATAAATATTAAAAGAGTGGGGTGCTATTAAAATCAATATTATTAGGTATGTTATTAGGGATATTTAATATTAACTTTATCATTAATATGTTACCATGTTTAGGTGTGGTTAATAATTATTAGTATTATACGTATCTATTCAAAAAAATATTGTGGTTATGTATTGTTTAGTTGAGTAAAAATTTGGGACATGACAGGTAATGTCAAGGCTTTTTAATTCACATCTCTTCATAGAGAAAGTTTTGACATTGCAATTTAGAGGTCTTACTGATCAATATGTGAAGGTATCATATGCATTTTTTCAAGTCTTTATACCTTATGATATAGTAGATATCAGTGACAATGTTCCTATCCTTCTTAGTGAAGCAATGATGAAGGCTTGTTGAAATGTATTACATTTCTCAAGAAGAAATTTTTTATTCATAAAAGATGATTTGGTGTATCATGCTAGTGTGCTACAATGCCTATTTGTTTTGTCAGAACATTTTTTGGGGTACATAAGCCAACTGATCCTTGAACAAATCAATTATATGATTCGGTTTAGTTTTCAAATTTTCTTTGCATGCATTATATACTTGAAGAAAATCCTAATGAATGTCATGAGAAAGTTGTGAAAAGATTTTTTAGATACTTGAAGGGAACTCCAAATTATGTTGTATGCTACAAAAAGGATCAAAATTTTGTTGGACTGGACAACTGAGAGGGGGGTGAATCAGTTGTCACCAAATTTAAACCCTTAAATCATTTACCAGAACAAGACCTTGGCATTGCTTAAATGATTAAACATTAACTACAATAGGAGAAACTGAAAACTATCACATAAACAAAACACTAGATTTATATGAAAAACCCAATGAGGGAAAAACAATGGAGGATTAACTCACACTATAGATGATATCAAAACTGATTAAAAAAAGGCTCACTGCCAGAAACAAGGCTCACTACCTAAAATAAGGACTCACTATCCAGAATAAGAACTCATTGTCTGGAATAAGGACTCACTATCCAATAGGGCTACAACCCGTAGATACAAAAGATGGCTGACTACCAAAGTATAAAAGTTATGACTCACTGCCAAAAGTATGAACTGATGAAATACACCTTCCTTGTGCAATTTTTTTTTCCAAATGAAGCAGTGTATTAATAGTATTGTTTCTCCCAATAATCGTTCAATAATTATGTTATGGTCTTCTATTGATAAATCATTTAGGCTTGCACCATTCACATACACTAGCAAAACTCACACATACACACTCTATTATCTTCGCTTGCTACTCTCCTTCTTAAACATTCATCAAAACATCACATATATATAAGTATATCTTATTCATCAATTAGGTAAGCCTAATTAGATGAAAACAAAATAATCAAAACTCTCTTTTTTGGTACCATATAATTTAAACATTTAATCCATCTAGTGCATTATACCAAGTCGGCTAACATCCATAGAATATAACTAGTCTCCATAATGTATTGCATACTCTGAGTCAACTAATATCTTGAATATAGTTGTCATAGTTAAAGATATCAAAGTCATAGCATGTCTTGCGGTAGAAATCAGACCCAAAAAACCAACACACTAGATCATAGATAACTTCAAAATGGTTAAATTCATCAATCTGTAACTTACTTATTTTTTGCAATTCATCATTGCATGGATTAAATACCACCATTTCCTTTGAATTCATTGTTTCAACTTTGTTCTCCATACTTTTTCTTGCCAACAACCCTAACTCCTTATCTCTTAGTTGCACTTTACTCCTTAGCTCGTTCAATTCGCAGTGTGAATAATGACCATTCAACTTCCTTATTTAACTTGTTTCTTTTATAGTTTCATCACAAAAAGGTAATTTATCGCTTATGACATCATCATCAGTACTTTACTCTGGACCAATATCTTCCCTTCAGCTAAAGTTGCTTGGTCAACTTTTGGATGATAAAGCCTCTATACCAAAATCTGGTACAACAGACTCATTTTCACAATCTTCCTTTTCCTCCAAGTCATGGTGCTTTTCTTGAATTCATCTGATTTTTCCCTAGTTTTGCATTTGTTGTATCTCAACTTTTGAGTAGCCAGATACACTGTAAACCAAGAAGAGCTCCTCAATTTTCTAGATTTGCTTCTTTTCTATCATATTTTTCTCCAATACCTTCAAAATAGATATTCACGTCAAATATCCTTGTGTAATCGCATGAAACCTTATATATCAGAGGTTTGTTAGATTTTTTTACTACTCCCCCTAAAACCACTACTTGATTTAGTTTTGAGAAGAGGTATCTGCATTGGATGTAGATACAGGGTTATTTGATTCATCCTTGCTCTCAGGTTCTTCCTTCTTTCTCCAAATTTTTGACATCTATCTCCTTACTTCTTTTGGATCCACCTTGTACACAGGCTTGATCTTCTATTTTGGATTTTTTTTCTTCCCAACTTTTCTCCTACAAAATTTTGAGATATGTCCTAGTTTGTTGCAAGTGTAGCACATAACATATCCTTGATCAAATGAATTTACATCTATCCTTGACTTACATTGATTAGCCTTGTGTCCAAAGATATTGCATGTGTAACAATAGCCTTGTAAAGATTGAATTCTTCTACTTGTATTGAATATTTTCATCATCATTTGGCTTCTACATTCAATAGCTCTATGTCCAAAATTGTTGCAAACATAACATTGTCCAACAAAAAATCCAACATTTTGAGTCATTTTATTGCTCTATGTACAAATTTATTGCATGAGAAACAAAAACCATTAAAATATGGGTATCTTTGAGCATTAGGTTGTTGGATGGGAATCCTTTCAGAAATGTTCCTTCGTTTCTTGTTTTGATAAGTATTACCTTGAAATTTCCTTTGATTTTCTAATAGTTTAGTCTTTGAACTTTTTCCTTCTTCAAGCCCTAGAACACCTTTATCCTTTGCAGGTTTCTGAGATGAAATCAACTCATCAAGCATTATAGAACTTTCCTTGAACCTTTCTTCATGAGCTTTCATTTTTCCAGATTAGCTCTTAGGGTTACTACTTCTTGTTCAAACTTATCACATTTTTTTGTCTTCTGATTGATAATCTCTTTCAAGCATCCTTCCTCTTTCTTGCTTTGTTCAATTTCCAATTTCAAATTCTCTTCCACCTTTTTGCTTCCTTCAAGTTTCATTCTTAGATTCTCAATAGTCTCTTTTGATTCCTTTAGCTCCTGGTTAACTTCTTTATGTTTCAACTTGAATTTCCAAATCTGGTTCCTTAGTTTCTGAATGCATTTATCTACTTGCTTGACATTTTCTTTCAAATCTTCATTTTCAGACTCTAAAGTTTTTGTTCTTCATTCTTCATCCACGTTAGATACCTTCACCATTTTGTTCAACCTACCAAGATCTCCTTCAAGTTGTTAAACTCATTCCAAGGGACAGTGCTCTAATACCAATTCTTGGATTGGGCAATTGAGATGGGGGTGAATCAATTATCACCAAATTTAAACCCTTAAATCATTTACTAGAACAAGATCTTGATGCTTCTTAAATGATTAAACATTAAGTACAACTGCAAAAACTAAAAACTATAACATAAACACAACACCATATTTATGTGGAAAACCCAGTGAAGGAAGAACCATACTGAAGATTAATTCACACTATAGAGAATATCAAAACCGATTACAAAAAGGCTCACTGCCAGAAACAGGGTTCACTACTTGAAATAAGGACTCACTGTCCAGAATAAGGACTCACTGTCCAACAGGGCTACAACATGGAGATACAAAATATGGCTAATTGCCAAAGTATAAAATTTATGGCTCACTGCCAATTTAGTATGAACTGATGGAATACACCTTCCTTGTGCAGAATTCAGTTCTAAATGAAGCATTGTATTATTTGTACTGTTTCTCCAAACAATCATTCAATAATTATGTTTTGGTCTTTTGCTTATAAATCATTCAGGATCACACCATGCACATATGCTCACATTACTCACACATACACACTCTATTATCTTCACTTGTTGCTCTCCTTCTTGTATACATTCCCTAAAACATCTCATATATATAAATAAGTATGTCTTATTCATCAATTAGGTCAACCTAATTAGATGAAAATAATAATAATCAAAACTCTCTTTATTAACACCATATAATTAAACATTTAATCCATGTAGTGCATTATACCAAGTTAGCTAACATCCATAAAACATAACTAGTCTCCATAATATATTACATATGTTGAGTCAGCCAATATCTCAAATATAGTTGTCAGTTAAGATATCAGAGTCATAACTTGTCTCACGATAGAAATTAGACACAAAAAACCAGCACACCGGATCACACATAAAGAACATGTTCAATAGGGAATAGCTTCTAGTAAACATCTCATACATTTGATATTGTGTTGACATTAATAACAACCATTTGATGCAATCCAATTTCCAAAAAATTTCTCTCTAAGTGCCTATATTAATGTTGATTTGGTAGGTTGTGTTCATGACCAAAGGAGACAAGTGGAAGTGCATTGTTTGTGGGACATAGATTAGTCTCATAATTTAGAAAAAAAACAAGACTCGATGTCCTTTTCCACAACAAAAGTAGAATATATTGTTGCAGCATCTTCCTACACTCACTTGTGCTTTGGATTATGTATACCTTAAAGGGTGAAAAGGTGGTGTATGATGAACCTATTCCTATACTATGTGATAATACAAGTGCTATTAATATTTCTAAGGATTCGGTAATACATTCAAGGACTAAACACATCTCAATCTGGTACCATTTTCTAAGAGAGAAAGTTGCAGAACATGAAGTCAGAATGGACTATATGCCTATAAAGGATCAAACTGTAGATATCTTTACAAAGGCTCTTTCAAAGGATACCTTTGAATATCTTAGGTAGAAGCTAGGGATCATTTCCCCTCATTCTATCTAGATGCATAGATGGTGTGTCTTTCTAGAGGGAGTAATTCATGTCATATCCTTTCTCATGGATTGATTGGCACTACCATTCAAGGGTAGTTGGTGGTAAGGGGGATTCTTGAAGAAATTATGCAATTGTTGTATATGTGTGTGGAAAGTAAGTGCTTCTGCTGAAAGGGGGAGCATGTGTGTTTGCTTCAATAGAAGGTCCATTTTTCCCTTTGATCTTAAAGGCAAAAAAAGTCCTACTAGCTTGTGCAGAAGTGTTTGGGAATTTGTCCCTGATGTCAAAGGGGGAGAGCGAGTTGTGAGTTGCCATTAATTCCAAATGGGGAGATTGTTGGTAGTTATTGTCATTGATGTCAACACTAATGGTTGTGTGATTGTCATTGATTCAACATTGATGGTTGTCATTGATGGAGATTTTTGGCACCTGAGTAATATGTTGTTAGTCCTTGGAATATTTTGTTTGGGCTAAGATTGAAGAGAAGAGTTCAAGAAGTTCATGATTGGAAATCATGTCTTAGCAAAGAAGAGAAGTGTTGAAAATTTTCATGTCATGCCTTGTCAAGGAATTATTTTTGATATTCATATAATGCATTATGACTATCAACAAAAGTTAATTTCATGATAATAAATTAAGATGAGGATTAGAAGCATGACTAGTGTTGGAGAGATATTGTTGAAGGTCTATAGTTTGTCTCATGCTCTATCTTAATGTTCCTGAAAATATGTGTTTCTAAAAGGAATTTTTGGTCTCCATAAGTTTGTCAAATGTTTTTGGCTCAAGAAGCTGCATTGAAGTCTATCTGGGATAATGCTCTGTATTCCTCTATTGTTGTAGTTTTGGTCTTGTAGTTTGGTATTCAATGTCAATGCTCTGTGTATGTTGCACTCCTATCTTTTCAGGTCACCTGTGTCTCCAAGTAGGTTGTTAGTGTGCTAGTTGTTTAGACTAGTCTAAGAAATTCTCTAGATTTCTCTCCATTGATGTCTCTACTCCTACAGCTTGCTGAATGTGTTCATAATGTCTATGCAATGTCTCAGTTAAAATCTCATATGCTGAAGTGGTCTACAAGTTTTTCTATAAATATTACACCATCTGGTTTTCTATTATGTATTTTTTGAATAGAGTCATCTATACACCTTTTTTTATAGTGGTAGTTGATGGAATGATAGTATGAGAAAAGTATATGAAAGTGATGTTGGAGATTCAAGGAACATCCCTATATGATTTGCATGCTGATAATTCACCACTTTGGTGCCGCATTACATCTTGAGTTGGCTTTCTTGAGATTTTGTGGATATCCAATAGATAGGGCTTGATCCTTTGTTTGGTTTGTGTGCTTGGGTGGTTGTGCCAATAATGGAAGATGTTTCATGATGGGTTTGGGTTCTGACCTAACCTTTTTAGGACCACATCATGTAAACTCAACTAAAAGAGTGTTTGTCGACCGAATGGTTATGTGCTTCAATGTCTCATCCACACATTTCCTTGGTGTTGACTTAAGTTGATATTTGTATGCATGTAAATCATTTTTTATCACATTAAAAGAAGTGTTAATATTTTATTTTCTTTTCTCTATCCTTGAGATAGGAATGCATCATGCTTTAGTAGTTGACCAACTAAATTTATTAGTTATTCTCTTTCTAGCCAACCTAATTGAAGAATCAAATTATTATAATGGATATAAATGAAAGATCATTCTGGATGCAACAAAAGGGAGTAGTGTACAAATGTGAAAAAATATGAGTAATATTTATTGAATATCCAGTAGAGATAGTGCTAAATATTGTGAAAGGACAAATAAATTATGCTAGAATGCCTTAGCGAACAAAGAGTTGTGTTTGCAATAATTGTAATTCTCTTATATATCTTTTGTATCCTACTCTGAGATAGTGAATCTCATCAGGTCCTTTGTATCTTGCTCTTGGAGTTGGTTGATACTTTGGCACTGGAAGCCTTTTGTATCTTGCTCTATGGCAATGAGCCTTTTGGTACATATTTCTGCAATGAGCGCTATATTGAGAGTTAATTATCACCATGGTTTTTCCCTCATTGGGGTTTCCACATAAATTTCGTGTTTCCTTATGCATGTTTGTGTTCTCTATTTCTCTTTCTTTGTCTTTGATCTATTTACTGCTATATCATTTTTTGGTAGAGTTAACTAAAGGTGTTAAAGGTTCAAACTATTGTATTCTTCTTTATTACCACTCTGCTTAAAGTTCTATATTTATCTAATAAAGGATGTTGACTTGTTCCAAAAGTTTCAAGTTCTAAAAGGGGTTTTAAATTTTTGTGTAGACAGATTCACCTTACCCACAGTCTCTGAAAGTGTTCAACAATATCAACACAAGAAAATGGAACCATTGACACATTGCTTAATAGCACTTTTTCTAATCTTCATTCAACTCCCAACATCTTCCCTACTTGTGAGAATGATTTGGTGTAAGAGGATGCAATCATGGACAATCATGAAAATCATAGTTATTCTCCTAATACCTCACCCACCTATGAATAAGGTACCTTGGTGTTATAGGATCCAATCATTGACTATCATGAGAGTGTTTTTTGTTTCTTTCCCAATACCTCTCCTGCTTGGGAAGATATTACATGCCACATGAGGATGAAATCATTGATACATTTCTTTCAAAGGTAGTAAAAGGGACGGCATATATGAATATGCTAAGTTAGCATTAGATCGGACCCATGAATAGAAGGTCGTCAATAAGTAGATAACTCAGTTGAGGTTATGAACATATAATTGGCAATTGGATCTCCTCTAATTAGTGGACCTCCTAAATCACCTCTCATTATAGGACATCCTAAACCCCCTAGCCATATCTTGAACTTTGCAAGGTAAATCACTTTTGAGCATGTGTCGCAAAAACTGAATTATCACATAGGTTCTCTCACATATAAAATTCCTCATCTTAGTGGTAAAGAGTATACAACTTCATAGTATTCCAACAAAAATATCCCTTTGGGACTTTATTCAAACATCACATATATACCATAGGATGTTGGACAATAGAATTTGCAAAAGACTAACATCCCTTCTTTTGTTAGACTGAATTACATAACTACCTTGTTTGATTGTATGCATGTTGCAATGTCAGATATTACATTCTCTCAACATGAATTAACCTTGCTTGAGATCCAAAATAGACATGACGCCTTAATGATAAAGGTGATCATTAATGAAACTAGAGTTAGGCGTACTCTCATAGACAATAGAGTAGGTCTTAATGTTTGTAGTATTGATCTCTTAGATAAAATTGGTATGGACAAGAATATTATACAATCCAATAATGTTAATATGCATGGATTTGACAATGTTAATAAGCAATCATTAGGAATGATCAGACTACCCATTGAGGTTGGGCCTATGTTTTTTCCTACCCATGTTCATATCATGCTAGGACCTCTTTTTGAAATAATGGAAATAGGAGAAGAGGGTTTCTATTCTTGAAGAGATAGGTTTTCTCATATTTCACTAAAGTTTAACTCAAGGAAACCCTAGAGATCTCAACCAAAGGATGTAATGAGGGAAGGATATCTACTAAAGGTTGTCCTAGGGTTTGATCAATGACTAAAGAGGGGTTCACCACCAAGCTAAGGCTTGGAAAGACTAATGAAATGCAAGACCTAATGTTTAAACCTAGTGCAATGCAAAACTTCACTAAATGACCTAGAAATGCATGTAAATCAAAAACAAAAAAGCAGAGAGATCAAAGGTGTGCACCTGGAAACTTGTGAGATATTGAATGAACACTTGAGATGTTGAATATGATGAAATCAATGCTTGTTGGCACTCATACACCAGTTTGGGCGATTTAGTCCTAGAGTAGGGTTTTTGGGTAGGAACATAAATCTAGCAAAGACAAGTCTAGAACACTTTAAAATTGGAAAATGACCTACACTAGGACCCATACACTGGAAGTAGTGTATCATTCTAGTATGGATTTTTCAGAGGATTAGGATATGAATCTACTCTTCAATCTCTTCTCTATCCTCTCAACTTGATTTTTGGGTCTGAGTTGTTGAATTCTACTCTATAGATGTCTTCCAATGATCTCCTAAACAAGGTGACAACTTTGACAACTTTGCAACTTGACAACTTTTCTCCAATATTTCTCTTCAATATGTCTTCAACCTAGATTTGAAAATCAAACACAAAACAGATGGAAAAATGTTGTTTTGTTAGTGGAAAGGGGTTTGCCTTGGTCAAACCCCATTTTGGTAATCAAACCTTGTAATAAAATCAAATATGATAAAGGAATGATGAATGAAAAAAATGTAATGTTGCAACTCACCAAACCCTAGCAATAAAAGGTTGCAAACATGTATGAAATGGTTCCAACGGATGTAGATCTTAACTCTTTCTTGAATGTGATAGATCTTGAATTGAATTCTAGCTTGAATCATGAAACCCTACATCACAATTGTTAGCTCAAAAACAAACATGATGCATGATGACTTTGACATGATGCTTGATACTTGAATGATGCTCCAAAACACTTGATAATCAACCCTTGAATGCTCTTGTAAACACTTGAATTCTCTTTTAAACTCAAATTTTCTATAATGATGCTCATTAAACTTGCTACGTGAAAAATGAATGAACTAACCTTCTATTTATACTTGCTTATGCTAAATTTCCCAAAATTACAACACTAGAAGCTGGCATCAGATCTAGGAGGATAAAATCCCACCAAGAATTTGAATTAAATTTAATTTTGGGCCACACGGGACTTATACACTAGAAGTGGCTTATGAGTACCATTAGGCTTAATTATGGGACACATTTATCAAAAATACTTAGATTCATGTGAAACCTTGGGTCCTCGAAACCTAGATGGGACTCATATGCCCAACATGGCATATGAGTCCTAAATCACTAAATCTAGCCCACACAACCTAAAAAGACATGAATTATGATTGGATGCTAGTTTATGTCGGGATTATCCTTAGAAAGATGCATTAATTAAGGATTTTGGATGCAAAATAAGGCCAAATAAGGCATAAAGAATCCCAATTAATAATGAAAATCCTAGAATAATGTGAAATTTTGGCACAACACTTTACAACACCTTAAATAAGGTACAATTAATTCCATTTAGTTTACAAGGGCCCAAGACCTAATGTGAATGTGTAAAACACATTACAACACTAAATCAAGGCAACATTATGATTAATTTAAAAAGGAGGGCCCAAACGAGCAAGAAAAAGTAGAGGGATACTTTCAAACTTTATATAATCTTCTCATAGGTAGATCGTAGTTTCATTTCATGAAGGGAGTCTCATATACTCTATGGTGTGAGATAAAGTATGAATAGAATAAAAAGATATGCATGGATTGAGTAGATAAACAAAGCTATAATTCACAAGTTTAGAATGATCATAATACCTCCAACTCTTTTAATACTTTGATTCCAACTTCAAAGGTAGAACCTATACAAGTTGGTGGTAATCCTATTTTTCTTTCACCTCCAAAAAAACTCTTAGATGATTATTTGGGGGAAGTATATTTTACACCTTGTTTCAAAGGAGATTCGAAAATCTCACCATTAAGGTCTAAAGAGTCAAATACAAATATTGATCATGCTAATGATTCATCTTCAAACACTTATTTTCAGATGATTAGGGTTCATTATATTTTACACCCTCCTTTATAGGAGAGTACAAAATATCACAATCTAAACATAAAATGTCTTGTGTTTTAATTTCTCAAGTTGGTTCTACATCAACAACATCACCCCATGGTGGTGATGGGGGCCCTTCAACTCACGTACCTCATGAGAGGAAGATTCTTAACTTTAAAAAACTTCAAAAGGATTTGTGTTCTTGAGAAGAATCCAATCCTTCTCAGAAGAATATAGATAAAATCTCTTCATTAGAGTTTGAAGTATGTTTTGGTCTTGGATGAAAAATTGTTTCTAAACACAAATGTAATGAAAACATGAAACAAAATAAGAATTAAGTGAAGTCTATACCATAGTTTTCCAAGAAATTTCTATGTTTCCAACCTTCATCTCCATATTCATCTAATGCTTTATCATCTACTGTATGTATGACATCTTGTGATAAGAAAGCAAGTGTTTCTTCACGAGGGAAAGAACCATCCCCTCCTATTTATCAAGAGATTATCTTGTTGAGGTTTCTCAAAGCCCTCCTAATTACTCTTCCCCAAAAAACATGAAAGAAATTCTACAACAAAAACTCATTTTGTGCATATCATTGAGTACATGGTCATTCTACTAATGAATGTTAGGCATTGAATAATAATAAAATAGATCTTAAGGATTTTGGTTCCCTTCCTTGTGTTGTTGCACCTAATTCCTCTAATCAATGATGATCTTCATCCTATTGTGTTGTTCATCACTATGTGGCATTTGTAGCTTTATTTTTTTTCTTGTTTTCATTCATGGTGGTACAATCTTAAGAGAAACCATATTTGTCATGGCAGCAACATGATGGCCCTTGGTGTGGTTTTCCTTGTCTCTACAATTGGGGGGAAAGGATAACTAGTTTTAGGAGGCATCCATTCTTTTCAAGGATCCCCTCTTCCCCTCTTTCTCCTTAAAATACCTATATAGCAAGTATGTTGACATTTTAAGGGTGGCATATATTCCCCCTATCCATTTTATCTTGTGGTATTTGACCTATTAACATACACCCTTTGGTAGTGGTGTTGTTTATAATTCCCTTGAGGCATGGTTATAAATTCATCCCTCGAGATGTTAAACTTTATGTACCCCATGAGGTGAGTCTTGTTCATCCCCCATGAATTTCAACTTTATGCACCCCCTGAGATGAGTCTTGTTTATCCCCTAAGACGTTAAACTTTATGCACCCCTTGAAGTAATTTTTTGCAAAATAGTCCATAGATTCAACATAATGGAGCTTGTTGGGTCATAAACTTGAGAACCCCTTTTTAACATCACCACCTAGAATAAGACAACTTTCTTGCCAATGGAGCCATGTGTTTCATAAGAGATTTTACATCCTTGTGAAAGTATCATTTTGTTAGATAGCACATTCGAGGGATGATGTTTGGTATTTGAGAGAAATTTCACATTGAGGTTTCATTGCCTTACCGACTAGAATCTTTTAGTCCTAACCTTGTGTTTTGTATTTCTTTTATGTATATCCATCATGTTTACATTGAATTTGCATCATGTTTGTTTTCAATTATTCGTCATCTTTACGTTCCATCATGCCATGTGTTTTCATCATGTATGCTTCATTTTTTCCAACATGTATGTTTTTTTATTGTCTTGTTGCATATCATACATGTGTGTTCATTTGTGCTTATTTTGGTTTTCCATGGGATCTTCAATCCTAGGGGCTTGTGCACTCCCACTTTGTCCTTATTCATCCTATCTCTTCAACATTTATACATTTTGACCCCTCTTGACATATATTTTCCACTTTAGTGTGAGTCTAAGCATAAGTTCATACTCTCACTAAGGTAGGGGCTAAATGTAGCATCATAAATTGTCACCCTTGAGAATTTCACATTATTTTTTGTTCCTCTTTAAGTTATTGAGCCTAATTAGGTACCTAATTTCAAAAATTGTGCATTTTCTGGCCCAATTTAAAACATTTTCTAATAATTCACAAGCATAAAAAATGCTCTCATTTAAGAATTTTCCCCCGACTCTTTAAACTTCAAAAAATAGGGCTAGTACACTGGTGCATAGGGAACCTATGTCCCCCTATTTTGGCTCCAAATTCAAATATGTCAATGTTAAACATTTTATTATTTAAAATTCAAATCTCTAAACTCAGTTGTTGAGATTTAAGTTTTGGGAAATTAGAATAATAGCATATAAATACCTAGCTATTGCATTATTTGAACATTAAGTGAAAAAAAAGTTAGCATCAAGAGTAAGAATTATTATCAAGAGTATTATTCAGCAAGTCATGAGTAGCATTTCAAAAGCTTTATTGCAGCAATTCAAGATCCAAGCATTATGTCAGAGTGTATGTAAGTTCATGTTGTCATTTTATCATTTTTTCATAAGGCTAGCCCATTTTGTATGTCTCCAAAGCATTCGAGTGAATCAAGCAAGCAAGATCCAAGACTTTGAGGTGATGTACATGACTTCAATCCTTCATGGAAGCCATTGAAGGGTGGTGAGTTGTAGATCTTTGTGATTTCCTCATTCCTTCCTTTCCATTCTCATTTTACCATTGGAATTTCCATTGTGGAAGTGGAAACACTTACATAGGGTTTGACTAAGGCAAGCCCCTAAATAGCCCAACATTTTCCCTCTCTTTGAATGTGCAAGTTTCAAGTTTGAGGAGGATTAAAGGAATATTGAAGACAAGTTGTGCAATGTTGCATTTGAAGCCCTAAATCTTGTCAAGTCATGAATACTCACATACAAAATTATCTGACAACAATTCAACAAGTTTGTAGAAAGAAAAAGGAAGTGCAGATATGACATTAGATGACTCCAAAAATAGATCTAAAAAAGTCCTACTAGGACAACGATTCCCCGGCAATAAACATCCTTGAAAATTAGGCTAAAATTTATACCATAGGTGCACAATGTCTTGCTCAGTTCAAATTTGGTGTCAATTTTTGTTATAGTTTGTCTGTTTTCAAAATCTTACATTTTCAGTCTAGGGCACATAATTTAATTAGGTTAATTAAGGAAATACATTTCCAATCAATTTCCAAGGCTCTAAAATGTGTACATCGAGGTCTAATTGACTCACTTTTTATAATTTAAATTTATCTAATTTACTTTATTTTCATTCCAATGTTCTTTTGAAAAAGGCTTGATCCTAGAGTTTTATGTATTCGACCTAGGATCCCTTTTTCATAAAAACATCAAAAAATAGAGGAAACAAAGAAAATATATAAGGTTGAAAATAATGATCCTGTTCCTAAAATACCAAAGGTTTACTTGGGAACCACATTCAACAAATGTCCATCCCAAGTGGACCCAATATATGTTACATTGTTGATTAATGGTAAGATGGTAATAAAAACATGATAGACTCTAGTGCTTGCATAAATGTGATCCCATTGTAAATTATGAACCAACTAAGATTAAATGTCACTAAGTCTTATAAAAATTGTTTCACAATGGATTCAATGGATGTCCCATTCACTAGAATTATGAAAGATATAGAATTCAAATTAGATTCCTTTCTAGAAAATACATACAATATGAATTTTTTTATGGCTAACCTTTCACCAAAGTATGGAATCTTGTTATCAAAAATACTGTCAAGTACTATGGGAGGAAATATCTACATGGATTCCTTATTTTCTCTTATCCCCATAAATGGAGGAAATGTGAAACTAGATAGGGAGAAGAGATCTCCTTCAATTGTGGAGAAGGTTGAGAAACATGAAGAGGTTTATTTCTTTGTTACTGATTTGGATAATTTCATGATTGAATTAAATCAGCTTAAATAGCAAAAACAAGATCATCTTATAGAGGAGGTTTGAGCCACCATTGACAACATATGCTTAATGCATTTTGATGGTTCTTTTTCTCAAGTTGGATCAAGAGTTAGAGTACTACTTCTTTCGTCAAATGGTAAGTATTTCAATTTATCCTTCATTTTTTAGTTTTAATGTACCAATAATGTTACAAATTATTAGGCTTTACTCTTGGGATTAAATTTAGAAATTAAACATGGAATAAAGGAACTTAGAGTCTTATGTTATTTTGAATTGATTATATCCCAAGGGGTGGTGGGCCTATCTTGATTAGATAAAGCATCTTGTTGCAAGAAAGAGGTCACAATGTCTAGTCTCCCCACCATCCATGTGGTACTAGAGGTCCTATCATGCTAGCATCACTAGTCACATGAAAAAAGTTTACCAAGCCAACTGCAATAATGTAAGCCATAAGATCAAATGACATAACTTTATCTAGGATCTCTAGGGTAGAAGTGTTGAAAAGACCATCTATTCTTGACAATATATGGATTTTTCAAATTTTTAATGATGATCAGAGTTTTCTCAAGTTCTTGTAGTGCATAGATGAATACCATAGTCAGAAAAGTGACTTCCAAAACTTTTTTTTAAATAGTTGATGTGAAAGATACTCTATTTGGAAGTGAAGTGATTTAGCTAAAGAATTACAAGCTTTTGAAAGGTTTTGTTTCACTAGAAATGTTTTTTGATGCATCTAATAGGAATATGTTAAAAAATGGGGAAGACATTTCCTAGGGTCAGGAATCTATAGATGTCTTGTAAGAGATAAAAATAGAAATTAAGCAAGAACTTGTGCTAAAATTACTATATTTTTTAAAACCTTTTCATTTGTTTTATTTTTCTTCATTTCATACAAAATTTGTTGTCTTGTTGCAAAAGAATGAGGAGGGGTATGAACAAACTATTTCATTTTTTATGAAGTCCCTCCAATTCACATAATTAAAGTATGATTCAATGAAAAAAAAGGAATATGCAAATTAGTAAAAGAGGTAAAGAATTGTAGGCCTTACTTTGTAGAAACCAATGTTATTGCATATGTACCTAATGTTTTTGTGAATGATTTTCTTAAACAACAAGAACTCGCAAGAAGAATCTATAAATAGATTAATAAGATCCAAGAATTCAATATAGGCACTCAAATCACAAATTTGGTTAGAGACCAAGGGTTAGCTAAGCTCGTAGTTGATTCCAACTTAGAATCTTCTCATGTAAATAGCTTGAAAGAGAAGGCCCCTTTTAAATAATGTAGTCTATAGTCTCCCCCATTGTATAGAGATATCATTCAATACTTGCAACATATGACATGCCCTGATAATATGAAAGCTAATAAAAAGAGAATCCTAAGTTACAAGCAATAAAATATGTTATCCTACAAGGTAGTGTGTATTCGAAGAATAGTGATGGTTTAGTTGAAAATAAGGCCTCAAATTTTTTGATTTAAATGAAAACAGAAATTTTGGACGTCATTTTACTTCTAATACAACAATATTGGGATAATGTATCTCAACCTTGCAATTACATAAATTATTGTTGATATGTCCATGACGAGGGCTTGTGCAGGGGTTTAATTATTATAAATCTGGACCGTTCATCATTAGATCTTAGATCTAATGGTCAATATCTTATTAGCCTGACTTGCCCTAGAACGCAACCCTATTTTATGAGGGAATTGTATTATGGTTGTGTATTGCAATGTATTTTGAGAGTATAATAGTACTTGTGTTGCCTCTAGATCTCTGGTTGGTGCTACTACTATGAGAAGCTTGCGTTGCAAGTATATTGTAATCTTTGTGATTTCTGAATAATAAATTGGGCGGCCTTTGGACTGTGGGGTTTCTCTCTCAGAAGGGTTTTCCCCACGTCAATAACTATGTTGTGGTATGCATGATATTTATGGTTATTTCGATTTCAATTTTTGTAACTATTAAAGATGTGTAAATTTTTGCATTATCCTCCTATCAAGATTAGTGTAGGAAGTTGTTCTGCTACCTTAGCTTCCTTACAAGTGGTATCAAATCCTGATCACCTATGGTTTTAGTTGTGGGTTGTTGTGTTTTTTGAACTAATCTAGTTTTGAGTGGGAGCTTGTGTAGAAGAAACTTTGTGATCTTGTTGTAGGAATTTTTAGATGGAATCAAGGAGAATAGAGGTGGATAAACTTTTTGGAAATAATTTTGAGTTGTGGAAGCTAAAGATGGAGGATATGTTGATAGATCAAGATCTGTGGGAGGTTGTCGATGAAAATGTTTTAAGGCCTGTAGATCCTACTCAAGATGCTCAATGTGATGTTATGGACTGTAAAGATAAGGGTTTAATCAAATTGTGCTTGAAAGACTCTGTTTTACTCAATTTACATGAAGATACCTCTGTACAGAAACTATGGAAGAAGCTTGGTTAGATGTATCAAGCCAAATCTTTAGTGAACAATATTTTATTGAGGAAGAAATTATATTCCTCAAGAATGGTAGAGGGTGAATGAACTACAGACCGCCTGGAAGCATTTAATATGTTGGTGGCTCAATTGGTATTAGTTGGTGTCAAAATGGATGAGGAGAAATGTTAGATCCGACTTTGTTCTTTGCCTGATTCATGGGATTCTCATGTTATGGCTATTGGGAGTGCATCTATTATATTGAAGACTGAAGATGTGGTGGGTTCTTTTATTTTTGAAGAGATGAGGAGAAAGGTATACATCGGTGCCAAGGGGGCCATAAATTTTCATCGAAAACCTAAGGAAAAAGGAAAGAATAATGAGAAGGGTGATAAATCCAAGTCCAAGGGGAGATTCAAAACTTTTAGAAAGTCCAAAGTTATTAGTTGGAACTCTAGTAAACCTGGACATATTCGTAAGGATTGCAAAGAAGAAAAGAATAAGAAAAAGAAGAAATTTTATTATGATTCTGAGTTCGAGAAGGAAGATGGTGATGCATTCATTGCAGCTTTGATAACTCGTGTAAGTAATGATGTGTGGTTAATTGAATTAGGTGCATCTTTCCATATGACCTTTAATAGAGATTAGTTTTTTGAATATGAGGAATTTGATGGAGGTAAGGTGTACTTGGGTGATGATTCTTATTTAAACATTATTGGTCGTGGTAAAGTTAAAATTAGGTTTCTTGCTGGTAGAATAAATAGGATTAATGGTGTGTTGTATATCCCTAGTTTAGCATGAAAATTTTGATTTGTGAGCAAACTAATAGATGCAGGTGTGCAAGTAGTATTTTTTTATGCAAGATACAAGATGGTCAGAGGTGGTATGGTGATTGCTAGAGGTGTCAGATATGGCACATTGTATACGCTTGATGCATGCACTGTTGAGTGCAATAGTACTTCTGTGAAAAGAAATTTTGTGGAAGAAGTGAAGGTTTCACCTTCAATGGATGCTCATGGATTTTGGGTACCCAAGGGTTCTCTTTCTTTTGAATCAAAGTTACCTACAAAGAAAACTATGTTATGGCACTAGAAACTTGGCCACACTGGAGAAAAGGTTCTAAAGACCTTGAAAAATAAAAACCTCGTTGAAAATTTATCTGATTGTAATCTTGAATTTGTTTTTTATGAGCATTGCATTTATGGAAAAAATAACAATGTTTAGTTTTATTCAAGTTCTCATAAATCTTGTGTATTCGATATTATTCATTCTAATGTGTGTGGTCTTGTAGATATTCCTTAAATTGGTAAATCCACATATTATGCTTCATTTATGGATGATTAAAGTAGGACTTGGGTATACTTTCTAAAGAATAAATTTGAAGTTTTCAATCGATTTAAAGAATTTAAGGCAATGGTTGAGTTGCAGATTGGAAAGAAAATAAAATGTTTGAGGATTTATAATGGCAATGAATTTATATCTAATTATTTTGATAGATTCTATAAAGATTGTTGTATTCATAAATAGAAGACAACTCCATACTCTCCACAATAGAATGTGATTGTAGAAAGAATGAACAGGACATTGATGTCGAAGGTTAGGAGTATGTTGAGTGGTGCTAGTCTAGAACAAATGCTTTGGGCTAAAGTTGTTGCACTTCTTGTTACTTGATTAATAGGTCTCATACATCATCTCTTGTTGATAAGACACCTATCGAGGCATGGTCGAGTTACAATCATTCATTAAGACATCTTAGATTTTTTGGTTGCGAGGCATATGCACATGTTCCAAAGGAGAAGTGAACAAAGTTGGAGAATAAGTTTGTGAAATGTATCTTCATTGGATACAATTATGGTGTGAAAGGAAACAAGCTTTGGGATCTTATCGCACAAAAGGTAATACATAGTAGAAGTGTTATTTTTAAAGAATTTAAGCCTTTTTTTGTTACATTACAGCTAGAACAAAGTAAATAGGAAGATGTGATTCAATCTCCTTGTACACGTGATAAAGTTGAATCAAGGCCCATGGATAGACAAGAAGTTAAGGAGAGATCATCTAGCTCTGAACCTTTAGAAGAGGAGGAAGAACCTCCAACTTAGCTTTTTCATAGGTGTGCAAGGCATAGACAACCACCTAAAAGGTATTCACCTGATGATTCAATATGTATTTTTTTTAATACTAACATCGATGTGTGGACATGGAAAAAGTATCCCTTTTTGCTTGCTTGATTTCAGAATAATTTATGACAATTTGGACTTAATGAGGCCTTGATTTAGTATTGTGAGGTGTTTTACACATCAACATTAGGTATTGGGCCCTTGCAAATTGAATAAAATGCATTTATTGATGTCTTGTAAAGGTGTTGTAAGGTGTTGTAACACATCTTCACACTTTGCTAGGACCATAATATCATAATTCACCTAAATAACCTTACCAAGACTTATTTCAAAGTGTTATAAAGAGTTGCAACAAACTTTCACACTTTCCTAGGCTTGTCATCAATATTTATACCTTTCTTATGCTTTAAATGGTGCCTTTATGCACTTACAAGCCTTAATTAAGTGTCTTGTTGAAGAAGAACCTAATAAGCATTATTTAAATCATCACAATTCCCAAAATCCACTTAAAATTCCCAAGTGGATTGTCACCATTGGTGGCAACTTAGTCCCATTTGGCTCAAAAGTGAAAATAAATTTATATTTCTTTTAGGTTTTTATTCCTTAAGATCTAAGGTCGGCCTGTGATGAGATATTTTTGGAAATTACAACATAATTGTGTATAAATATAGGGTTTTAAATCTTATTTGACCTAATTCACATCTTCTCATCATTCATCCATCATTCATCATGTTCTCAAGTCAAGTAAGCTAGGGTTTTATCATTGCAAGTCATCAACATAGCTTCTAAGGACATTCAAGGGTAGATTCTTCATGTTTTGCTGCAAAAATTCAAGATCAAACGTCATGGAAAGGTACTAAATCCATTATTTCATGTTTCATCACATTCTTTCTTCATTTTGGTTTAATTACCTAGAAAGGGGTTTGACCAAGGCAAACCCCCATTCCCTAACATTCACCATTTTTTTCTCTTTCATTGTGTGTTTGTAGATTTAGACACTTTGAGGGTTTGAAGATCATTGAAGATAAGATTGAAGACTTGTTGAAGACATCTCCTTGTTGACCAAGCTAAAATATCAACAAAAAGTCACTTTCAAGCCCAAAAATTAGAGTTTCAAAAGTAGACACCTATAGGGAACTGAAGTGCAAACCAAGGGCTTATGTTTCCACTTTAAAAATTTTAGAAATTTAGAAGTGGACTAGGTTGCTAGTAGTGGCGACTTAGTCATACTGAACTTGTTTTTTGGAAGTTTTTGCAGATTTGGATACACATTTGGTAGAAACGGCTTTCTCTAGGAAGTTTGCCTGATATGGGACTAAGTCGCCTAGCCTAGCGTAAGTGTCCCAGTTGGCCTAAAATCAAAATTTCTAGAATTTGAGAGGTCTCTGTAATCCCTAGTCAACTCTTCATCAGTTTCCAGGTGCATAGTTTCTATCTTGCATCTTTATTTTATCATTTATTGCATCTATTTCATCTTTTTGCATATCATAGTGTGTTTTTCAGCACTTTGCATTTCTTAGGTTTTGCATCATTAAATTATTTTCCTTTCAGATCAGTGTGTAGTACCCCTCCGTTTATGCTTATGCTTTCTGCTGTTATATTTTCACACTGTTAGACTATGATACCTTGTTTGGATATTTTGATCGTTGGTTTTGAGCGATAGTGGATTTATTCTGTGACATGATGATACATTATTTGGTGATTATTGTTTTCTGATATGCTTTGATATAGCGTAGATGTTTACTTTCAGTTATTTATTGATATGTACATGTTAATGATGAACTAACTATTAATTTATTTCGTCAGTTTGCTGTGAAGTGTATTGGTGTGGAGAACGGAATCGCATCACTTGCTTGTGAGTGCCCTACGATATCTGTGATTTTCTCCGCACGGTGTGTCTGTTTAATGCTTTATATATATATATTTGTATGCATGTTATTGCTTGGTTGCAGTGCATGACACGACTCCACGGTGCTGGGCACGGCGTGTCAAGACTCAGCAGGCGTTATTCGGGGAGATAGTAGTTTGGTTTACCTAGTCTAATCTATAAACACAGTCTTAGTACATTTAATGCATTTTAGTTTGGAGTCATGGGTTGTATTGTTATTTCCTGTTTGGATAAATCATTTGAAAAGCAAATTTGGTTCATTTTATTGATAGTTATTGTGTTTTAAATTATTGTTATTCAATTAATGCTTAAATGTGGTAGAAATTTACTTGCTTGATAATTTAATCCATTAATTAGCTTATTTGGTTAAATAGTTGATCTTAAAAAGATTAAACTATTTTAATTAAATAAATAAATTAATTAAATTAAATTATTAAGTGTGTAAATTATATTGCATTTGAAAATTGTAAATTTAAATTAAAAAAAATATGCATGAGATTTGTTTAGTGGTTGTAAAATTTAAATTAAATAAAATTAAAAATTGCATGCAAATTTGAAATGGGAAATTTGCCGAGAAGTGGTGGAGAAGATATTTTCATAACCACTTCTCGACATGTGTGTGAGGGCAATAATTGCTTTGGGTTGTTGAAAATTGGTTACGGAGGATATTTTGGATCTCGGGAAAAAGACAGAGGTTGTTCAATTTTTCTCACGGGGAAATTATCAGAGCCTTTACAAAAAAAATTCTCTGTGTAAAAATCCTTATTTCTTAGAAATTGTTATCTCTCTGGTTGTATATTTGTGGAAGATCCCTTGGAGGATCTTGGTGGTTGGTTAAGCTTTCTTGGATTTGAAGATTTCTTTTGAAGAAGATCTTGGGAATTGTACGTTACAGGCAAGAGGTTACACCCTACAGGCAGCTTTCTTACTACAGGTACTTTTCTTGTTTAGTTTGTTGTTCTCTTTAAAAAGTTAGAGAAAAAGATATGTTTTTGAGTTTTCTGAATCTTTCTCAAGAATTTGTTAAAATTTATTTATACAGATGAAAATTTCTTTCAAAACAAAAAGGAAAGTTTTTGTAAAGTTTCGTATGAAAATTACCTGTCAAGGTTTTGATATGGGTATCTGTAGAAATGAAATAATTTTGGTATTCTTTTCTTTTATTTGTGGATCTGCTGTGTTTCTTTTAAATTGTTAATTTTTGAGGAATACTTGCTTAAAATAGATAAATTATTTAGCTGGTTCTGTAAAAGAAAATATAGTTTTCTGTAGAAGGTATCTTCATATTTACAGTATATGGTATGCTGTTAAAAAAATTGGATTGGAAATTAAAAAAAAATACTGTGCTTATACTTTGTAAAACCCTCTGAAAATTTATTTTTCTCTTCAATTTAATCCGTGTAAGAATTTAATATTCTTTATATATAGATTTGATTGTAAAATTTTATAGTAAAAATTACTGTTAAAATCGCTGTTTTAATTTTTACAAAATATAAATCTGATGTTTTTATTTCCGTCAGTACAGAAATCATGAAATTGGTTTAAAAAAAAAAATTAAATGATATTGGGGAGGGCCGAAACCCTCCCCACATCTTGTCAGTGTTAGTATGACTGGCTTAAAATTTCGTCCTCCTAATAGTGCGGCTGCCTTAAGAGCTAAATTTTATTTAGTTTAAAAGAATTTTTGAGGCAGCATTTTTTTAATTGAGGAGTTTTAATTAATGTTTATCTTTTTAATATATATATATATAGGTTTATGTGGATAAATAAGTATGTGTGAATAAATATAATTTATAGTGTATATATATTAAAGTATATATATATATTTATATAATTATATTTATTAAAGAAGGAAAAATAATTTTGATATTTAAGATGTATAAAATATTCTTTTCAAATTTTGATGCATGTGAATTTCTAGAATTATTTGAAAACGAATTTTAATTAAGATGAGTTAATTCCATGCATATTATATTGTTTGAAAGGATTTAGAATATCCAAATGTAGATGTGATATATTCTTTTAATTTGTTTTAAAACTTGTTTCCTTGTCGGGTAAAATGGGAAAGTCTCAATTAAACAAGTCTTCCAGATCAAGTTGTAAAAGTGGGGATAGTGGTTGTTAAACTAAAATTTTGTATTGGTTAATGATGTGTACATGTTTTCTTTGTATGGTATTTAGATACCAGATATTTGTGAACATAAACTTTGATGTTTGTAATGAATAGTGTTGAAATTGTATTTTGTATGAATGTACACCTGGAAACCCTAGTTTGGAAAACTTAGATACCTTGTTATGTTTAGGGGAATGGCTATTTGTAAGGGCCAACACACAAAGTGGTGTCGGGGTAACTTACAAATAGTTAGTAAGTCAGTGAAAACTAAAGAACACAGTAGTTAGATTAAAACACTTAACAAGATGTACATGCCTCGCTTATGACTCTTGAGCTACTATAGTCATGAGTATAAGTTGAGAAGGCTTGGAATGGAAAATCGATGTCTTGTTTCTTTAAAAGACATTCGATTCCACAATAGTATGCAATAGGGGCCGGGTTTCGTAAGAGGTTACCAGGGTAACCCAAGATTGTGGGCTGGAACCTAGGAAGAAACACCAGGGTAACCTTTGCAACGTTGTGATGACACTCCACCTAGAATAATAGTTAACCCTGTGTATGTAGTTCAATCAATTGTCTAAAATCTGGAAGCAATGTAACTATTAGTTTGTTGTGTACTAGTGTCTAGGGTTAGTAGATTAGGTCTAGGTAACCTTATTACTATCTCCTAGCACGGGGGGTGGACCTACGGGTACCACATGGTTGGGTGGAACGTGCACCTTACTCCGTTGGGTCCCCAGTTTGATCTTGGCATCAAGAGCTTCATGGATGGAGAGCTCACACTTGGATCTCATGAGTACTTCCTCATTGTAATTGTAATTTGTAAATGTAAATTATGTATTTGAAAACACATCCCTCAATGTTATGAGGTGAACACTTGTATTTGTAATTGTAATTTTTATTGTACTACCTCATCAAGATGGATGAGTATTGTAATATCCTATCAAATGCAATGTATGGAACAAGTTTGTAATTTATTATATCTTGAATGGAAATTTCAATGTTATGCAATGTTTATCTTTGATGTTTATGTTAATGTTAATTAATATGTGCAATGCAAAATACTTAAGTCACTTATGGAAAACTCAAAGTAGTGTAACGTCGCTTAGCCTAATGAATGTATGCAACTAATTAACTTAATAATTAAACTTTAAAAAAAAAAAAATTATTACACCCTTATACACTATTGCAACATTCTTAGGTTACTAAGACGGGGCATTACATGCATTAGTAAATCATAATTAGACATATTACATCCCATTTGCATTAATATTGAGTGTAGACATTTCCCATTTTGGCCCATCTCTCTCCTTTTAGGTGAAAAACCCTAGAAATGTGAGAAAGCATTAGGGTGCCAAAATCTTTGTTGACATTTTGTCGAACCCAACTTTTGAATACTTTTATTTTCTGACTTGGAGTCCTTCACCAATTCTCTAGCTCACATTGGCCTTGCATTCGGGTTTGCATGGGTTAGTTTGCATGCTAGGCTTCAAGTTTTCCATTCATACAAAATGCATTTAGCTTGCATTTTTTACATCTAAAATCATTAAAAATTTCTGCAAATTTTCATTTTCATCTTATATGTGCATAATACCCCATCAAAAACATCAAAACCCATTGAAAATTCCTGAATTTTTTTCCAAAACCCTAACTGGGATTAATCTGCCATTCTTGGTGACTTATTCCCAGTCCAAATTTTTCATTGTCTGATACAATGTCAGAAACCTCATTTTGGTGCTTCCTAAGCCTCCTAGTATCATATACTATAATTATATAAATTTTTGGGATCACTTGTTTTATGCATTTAGCTCAAAAATATCAATTTATGGTGGTCATTTTTCAAATCACTTCCATTACAAACATCATTAGATCTAAAAATGCTTACATTTCTAAAATTTTGTAACACATGGATAAAAGTACTTTTGACTTTTTCTTACACGATGTTTCTATTCATAAAACTTTTCATAAGTTTGATAAAAATGTTTTTCGTTCTTGTATATACAATGTTTGCATTCTTAAAGTTTTGCATACATTGGATAAAAATGTTTTGCATCATTGCATATACATTGTTTATATTATTGAAACATTGCATGACATGGTTACAAGTTATTTTCATTTTTGTTCAAACAATGTTAGTACCTTACATATTTAGACATGTTAAGCAAACTTTCAAATCCCCTCCCTATGAGAGTGTTTATGTGATAGAGACTACAACTTTGGAAATTCATAATGATCATACTTGTTCTTCTCCTACTATCTCTCCTCTTGGTGAAGAAGATATTATGGTATTGAAAGAACCAATTATGAGAGTTTTGAGAACACTAGTTGTTTCTCTCCTTTTACCTCTCTTAGTGGACAAGACATTGATAAACAAAACAACATTTGTTTTTCTCCTAGTAGCTCTCCTAGTTGTGAAGAAGATACTTTGTTGTTAGAAGACACAATTGATGATGGTCATGAGTATCTTAGTTGTCCCCCTTCACCTAGTGAAACCCTTCTTGAGCATGCAAATTCAACTATTGATCATTCCCCTACTTGCGATGAAGTCCTTTTAGCAGAACCAATCCATGAATGTAAAGAACATTTTATTTGTACTTCTCCTAAAAACTCTCCTCCTAGAGAGAATATCATGGTGCACAAAAATGAAAAAAATACTCATGTGTCTTCCTTAGATAAAAATATCACTCTAGATTTCCCTTCATTAGAGATACATCAAACCAAGACCATCGAGGTTATGAATGCGGCAGTTTCCATTAGATCCCCCTCAATCAATGGACCTATACATACCCCGTGGGACATCCTAAGAACCCTCTAATTCTCTACCCATCTTCACACAAACAACAAATGCAATGCCAACCTGAACTCATCCTTTACGCACCATCACATAAACCTCCACCTCCACCTAAACCCACCCCAGAATAATGTGTTGTAACAACCGAGCCATAATACCATTGCTCATACATACAACACTAGAAATAATCAGTCACCACCACAACCAACCCCAACTTCCATACTTTTTCCTAATTCTATATTGCCTAGTGCTCCTTGATTACGAGAGTATGATCTTGTTGAACAACTTAACAGCACTCCCACAAAGATATCCCAATGGGATTTACTCCAAAATTCACCTACCTATCACTCTATGCTTCAAACAGCCTTACAACAAGTTCCTATCCCTTCTAATGCGCAAACGAATGATCTAGTAGCCATAATTCAAGGATTGAATATTGACATTGTTTTCCACCAAAGTGAACTCCCCCCTTTGGATGTTCAAAAACAAAATGATGCTTTCATGATCATAGCTCAATGCAAAAAAAACGGGATAAAGTGAACCCTTCTTGACAATGGCTCAACCCTTAATGTGTGCAATGTAAATCTTTTGGATAGGCTTCATGTGGATAAATAAAAAAATCAACCTGATTGTTTATCTATTAACGTATTTGACAATGAAGAAAAGATTTTGCTCAGTGTGATCACTTTACCTATTACAATTGGAGTAGTCACATTGAACACCCCGATCCATGTCATGCCTCATAATCTTTCATACAATCTTCTTCTAGGTAAACCATGGATTCATGAGATGAATATAGTGCCTCCAACTCTTCATTGTAAAATGAAATACGTTTACAATAACATAGTCTACATAGTTGATGCTAATCATGAGCCTTATAGTATCTTACAACTTGAGAAAAACAAAGAGAACCACTTGAACACCTTAACACCAACCACACAAGTGGAACCTATGTAATGAAATGACAAAGAAAAACACATTGACAAAGTCATGAAGCTATTAGAAGATGATTGGGGTTCCCTCAATTCCGAACCTACATTCATGGGCGAGTACAAGATAATAAACAAAGATTCCAATAAGGTACACGAAAAATAAGTCATGTCAACACACAAATCAGAAGACCTTTTGAATGCATCTACCTCAACCACTCTAGAACAAAAGCCAACAAATTACACAACAAACTTTGACGAACTCAACAACGAACAACCACCTAATCCAAAAGCAATAAAAAATATTTATGGACGAGGATTTGAGATTATGCAACAACTTGGATATAGTGGAAAAGGATGTGGTGCTAACGAACAAGGTATCCACAACCCTATAGATCCTATCACACAACAAACAACTTATGGACTTGGTTATTGTCCTTTGATAGAAATTGCCAACCCTTCACTCAACGTCAACACTCTCACACAACATTCTTATAATTCCACTTTAACTATAAAGCATCCTAAACTGATAGACACTAGTGGTCTTGATTATTCTCCTTTAGAAGCAATCAAACAAACAACAAAATCTTCGCCTACTATCAATGTCATCTCACAAAACACTAATGATTTCAATTCATTAGATTTTACATCCTCCTACAAATGAGAGAACAAAATCTTGCAATCTAAAGAGTCTTGCATAAGTATGACAACTCATACTAAGCAAGATGTATCTTTCAATCCAACCAGAGGACCGTCTTCCACCATAGATCAAGCAGGTATCTTGTTAAGACTCCTCCAAGATCACTTGATAACCCTCACTCCATGAACTCGAAAGAAATATTATTACAAGAATTCATTTTTTGCATATCATAGAGTTCATGGTCACTTCACTAATGAATGTAAGGCTTTGAGTAGTAAAATCCAACATTTTCAGGAATTTGGTATTCTTCCTTCTGTGGGGGCACCTAATTTCTCTAATTGATACTGATTTTCACTCAAGCATGCATTTTGTTAATCATTTCGGCTCACCTTTATCCTACACTAAGTGGGGGAAAGGGGTTGGGTCACCTTGTCCTTGTATGTCACTTTTCGTTGTCTCTTTTGGCTAGTTATTAGCCTTTCATGAACATATAAAAGCAAGCTTGAGATGTGGATGACATGCCTTAAGTTGGATCGCATGCAACATACTACCTTCATGACGAAGCTTCTAGGAAACATATGACTTGGCATAGGGCTTTCTGAGTAAGCTCTCATGTTCTCCTTTTTCTACTTTAAAGCAATTTCTCACAATACTGGTGTTCGCAACCACTTTAAAGTGGGGGCATACATCACCACTCACATTTCACTATTTGATTTTCTTTTTTTGCAATTCCCTCTCTTGGAAGCATTAGATACAATGTTACCCAAGATGAGACATTGCACTTGCCCTCTCTTGGAAACAAGATGAGACCATTTGCACTTATCCTCTGTTGCAGATGTTAGGCATGATGTTCTGTAAGATAATACCTTGCATGAACTAAGCAAAATCCCTTTGAACATTCCTTACACTATTTTACATTTACAATGTCTATGAGTGTCAAGCATATGAAGTTTTGCTTACCTCATAAAGCTCAAAGACCATTTTTGTGGCACCTTATTAAAGTTATCAGGAACTTTGGTATGGTTGAGTGGGAAGCCCATTTTGAGGCATGACTTTCCCATAGCCACCTGCGTGTGTGTGAGTACATACCAGCCATGAGTGTATGTTCTCACCTTTTAGGACTTCTCACCTGACAGACAGCCAAGAGTTTCGTCGCCTCAGTGAGTACATACATTTTTGGACAAACAACTTAGATCTAATCCACAACATGTTGGACAAATGGTCAAAGCTTGATCCATCTCATTTTCATTTCTCTTCCTTCTAGTTCTTGCCATTGTATGATCATTTATCTTGTTTTACTGAAAATCATTCACTTTGTGTGTGTCCTTTTGCGCTTATGTCAATTTGACATAGGATTTTGGATCCTCGGGGCTCGACCACCTTCTTCATCTTTGTCATCCTAGACCATCTGCATTAGTATAATTGGACCTCTCTTGAATGTCTACTTTAGTGTGAGATTGAAGAAAGTTCATCCTCTCACTAAAGTGGGGGCTAACTGTGGACACAAAAAGCATCACTTTTTGCTTGGTTGATTTGGGAATAATTGACAACAAATTGGACTTAATGAGGCCTTGATTTAGTGTTGTGTGGTGTTTTACACATCCACATTAGCTCTTGGGCCCTTGCAAATTAAATAAAAAACATTTAGTGATGTCTTGTAAAGGTGTTGTTAGGTGTTGTAACACATCTTCACACTTTGCTAGGACCATAATATCATAATTCACCTAAATAACCTTACCAAGACTTATTTCAAAGTGTTGTAAAGAGTTGCAACAAAATTTCACACTTTCCTAGGCTTGTCATCAATATTTATACCTTTCTTATGCTTTAAATGGCCCCTTTATGCACTTACATGCCTTAATTAAGTGTCTTGTTGAAGAAGAACCTGATAAGCATTATTTAAATTATCACAATTCTCGAAATCCACTTAAAAATGCCCAAGTGGACTAAGTCACCATTGGTGGCGACTTAGTCCCATTTGGCTCAAATGTAAAAATAAACTCTATTTCTTCCAAGTTTTTATTCCTTAAGACCTAAGCTTGGCCTGTGATGAGGTATTTTCAAGAATTCAGGCATAATTATGTATAAATATAGGGTTTTCCCTCTCATTTAACCTAATTCACATCTCATCATCATTCATCCATCATTCATCATATTCTCAAGTCAAGTAAGCTAGGGTTTTATCATTGCAAGTCATCAACATAGCTTCTAAGGACATTCAAGGGCAGATTCTTCATGTTTTGCTATAGAAATTCAAGATCAAACATCATGGCAAGGTATTAACTCCATTATTTCATGCTTCATCACATTTTTTCTTCATTTTGGTTTAATTACCTAAATAGGGGTTTGACCAAGGAAAACCCCCATGCCCTAACATTCACTATTTCTTTCTCTTTCATTTTGTGTTTGTAGATTTAAACACTTTGAGGGTTTGAAGATCATTGAAGATAAGGTTGAAGACTTCTCCTTGTTTACCAAACTAAAATATCAACAAAAAGTCACTTTCAGGCCCGAAAATCAAAGTTTCAGAAGCGGACACTTGTAGGGAATCGAAGTGCAAACCAAAGACTTCTATTTCCACTTTTGAATTTTCAGAAATTCAGAAGTGGACTAAGTCACTAGTAGTGGCGACTTAGTCCCACTAAACCTGTTTTTTGAATTTTTTTGCATATTTGTATACCCATTTGGCAGAAACGACTTTCAGGGCAGTTTCCCCGATCTGGGACTAAGTCGCCTAGCCTAGCATAAGTGTCCCAGTTGGCTTAAAAATAAAAATTTCTAGAATTTCAGAGGTCTTTGTTATCCCCAGTCAACTCTTCATTAGTTTCCAAGTGCATAGTTTATGTCTTGCATCTTTATTTTGTCATTTATTACATCTATTTCATCTTTCTGCATATCATAGTGTGTTTTTCAGCACTTTGCATTTCTTAGGTTTTACATCATTAAATCATTTTTTTTTTCAGATTAATGCACTATTACATCATAATTAGACATATTACATCTCATTTACATTAATCTTGATTGTAGACATTGCTCATTTTGGCCCATATCTCTCCTTTTAGGTGAAAAACCCTGCAAATGTGAGAGAGCATTAGGGTGCCAAAATCTTTGTCCACAGGATGAACCCAAATCGGTAGAAGAGGCATTAGGTATGAATGATGCAGAATCCTGGAAGATTGATATGGTTGAAGAAATGGCAACTTTGAAAAAGAATGATACATGGGATCTTGTACCATTGTCTGAAGGAAGAAAACCTACTGGTTACAAATGGGTGTTCAAGAAAAGGATTGGTTCAGATGGAAGTATAGAGAAATACAAAGCAAGGTTGGTTGTAAAAGGTTACTCTCAAGTTGAGGTTGTTGATTATGGTGAGATATTTTCTCCTATTGCAAAATTGACATCCATTAGATTTTTATTTCTATTATTGCTACTTATGATTTGGAGGTTGAGAAAATGGATGTGAAAACTAATTTCCTTCATGGTGACTTGGAGGAGGATATTTATATGACACAACCAGAGCACTACGTGGTGAAAGGTAAAAGTAAATTGTTTTACAAATTGAAGAAATCTTTGTATGGCTTAAAATAGAGTCCTAAGATGTGGTAACAAAAATTTGATACATATGTGTTGAGTTTGGGATTTGAGCATTCTAAATCAGATCACTGTGTTTATTATAAAACTAATGGTGATCGTTTCTTGTTTATTGCATTATATGTTGATGATATGCTATTTATTGGTAGAGGGAAAGGTATGATTTCAGAACTCAAAGAAAGATCTTGGTGCAGCTAAAAACATTCTTGGGATGGAAATTAATAGAGATAAAGTGAACAAAAAGCTATGTTTTGGCCAAAAGAAGTGTGTCAATTCAATTTTATAGAGGTTTGATATGCAGGATTGTAGACCATTATATGTTCCTATTTCAACTAGAACAAAGTTATCTATTTTAGATTGTCCAACATCCTCAGTTGAGATGCAATACATGAGCAAAGTGCCTTACCAAAGTGTAGTTGGAAGTTTGATGTATGCTATTGTATGTACAATACTAAACATTTCCCAAGCAGTGGGAGTTCTTTCTAGATATATGTCTAATCCTGGTAGAGTTCATTGGGATGCAATTAAAAAATTCTTCAGATATTTGTCTAGTACCTCAAATTATTCCTCGTATTATCATAGTAATAGGACTGAAGATGATATTTCCCTTTATATTCATGGCTATGTGGATTCAGACTAGGTAGGTGATGTTGATAATAGAAGATCCACCAGTGCTTATCTGTTTACTTTATTTGGTGGTGCAATTAGTTGGATGAGTAAGCGACAGGTTATGGTTGCTTTGTCCACTATTGAAGTTGAATATATGGTATCTACTCATGCTTGTAAACAATCCATTTGAATTAAGAGCCTATGTTTAGTTATTGGAATAAAACAAGGTGTAGTGACAATTTATTGTGATAGTTAGAGTGTGATATGTCTAGTCAAGAATCCAACATTTCATGCTAGGACCAAGCACATTGATGTAGAATATCATTTTGTTAGAGATATGGTCGACGACGACAAGGTGAAGTTGGTTAAGGTAGAGACATTGATGAATGTTGTTGAGCCATTAACTAAGCCTATGAGTAAATAGAAGTTCAAATTGTTGTCAGAGACTATGGGCCTTTTGGCCCCTAGCAATTAAAAGATGATGTTTATTCACCCTCCAATTGATTTTGCAAGGTTTTCAACAAGTGGGATATTTTTTGGGATAATGTGTCTCAACCTTGCAATTACATAAAGTATTGTTGATACATAAAGGACTATTTTATTGTTCCCCCCCTGTGAGGGGTCTAAGGGATCATCCCCCGGCTAGGGGTCCAAAGGTAGCACACCTTGATGGGGGCTCGAGGGTAATGCCCCAAAAAGGTAAATTTTATTTATATTTTGTTATTGTAAATCTAGACTGTTCATCATTATATCTTAGATCTAACGAATGATATTTTATTAGCTTGACTTTCCCTAAAAAGAAACCCTATTTTATGAGGGCATTGTATTATGGCTATTTATTGCAATGTATTATGAGAGTCTGATAGCGGTTGTGTTGCCTCTAGATATTTGGTTTGTGATACTCCTATGAGAAGATTGCTTTACAAGTATATTGTAATCTTTGTGATTTTTGAATAATCTATTGGGTGACTTTAGGAGTGTGGGGTTTTTCTCCTGAAAAGGATTTCCCACCGTAAATCACTATGTTGTGGTATGCATGATATTTATGTTTATTTACGTTTAACTTTTTGTAACTGTTAAAGATCTATTTAAATTTTTACATTATCATCCTTTCAAGATTAGTGTAGGAAGTTGTTCTGGTACCTTAGCTTCCTTAAAAATAGCTCATAAAATACTTAGAGTAGGTTATTGGTGGCCTAGACTCTATATTTTAATACTCATATATTAATCAAAAAATGTGATGCATGTCGTATATTCTCTGGTAAATTGAAATATTCTAGAGAATTTCCTTTAAGTCCTATGAATGTGGATTCTCCATTCAAATAATTGGGTGTTGATTTTATTGGTGATATTACAAAAAATATTAGTAGAGGATACAAATGGATTATTCTTTCTACAAATTAATTTACTGAATGGATTGATAAAATCCCTACTAGGAAGGCTACCAATGAAGTGGTCATTGACTTTTTAATGGAGAGATTTGGCATCCCAAGAATTTCTTTTATAGATAATGCTATTTTTTTTATATTGGAAGAGTTCACTAGTTATTTCTATGATTATGGAATTATTTTTTATTACTCTTCTCCTTACCATCCACAAGGGAATGGACAAGAATAATCTACTACTAAGAGATTATTGAAAGTAATCAACAAGATTATGGGGAAGAATAAAGTATCTTGTGATGCAAATTTGAAATTATTTTTGTGGGTTGATAGAATAACTATCAAAAAGTTCACTAAGAAGTCACCTTATGAGCTAGTATATGGCATGGATGCCAGGCTTCCTATGAACAATTTTTTGTTAGTATATAAATTTATTAGACGTTATGATGGGGATATAAGAGATTCTATGAAATATAAAATTAACTAATTATTTGAATAATTATATGAATTAAGAAGATAGGCTTAAATAGTTAACATGAAGGAGCAACAACAAATTAAATATTTGTTTGATAAAACAACATTCAATAGGAAATTTCAAGCTGGTGATTTAGTGTTAGTGTGGAATGTAATATTCAAATATAAATGGAAAAATAGTAAGTTTGATCATCTTTGGATGGCCCGATGCACCATCAACAATAATCATGGTTAGAATTATTACTTTCTAGAAAGTTTAGATGGTGAATTTTAAGAATTCCTAGCGCATGAACAATTCTTGAAGTTGTACTTTGCTTAGGCTCTCTTTTCATGTACATATATATAAATGTATATTTATACAATTGTTATTTTTGTGCCCATCCATTCTACATCCTAGATATTTTTGAGTCATTTCCATGCTTTTGTGAGTCGTGCATCCCCAACTAGAGCTAGTGGTAGAGCTTACAAAATTTCAAGGCTTCTATTTCATATCCTACAAGGTTTTATTTATTTAAGTATATAACCCTAAATATTTATGTATAGTTCTTGGCTTTATTTTGCAATTGGAAGTTGACTTGCCCAGTCCATTGATATCCTTTTTAGTAATTTTTCCTCAAACCTTAATTTTCATTGATTTATTAGCCCTTCAATCCTCATAACCGGCTCGAGCTATTTCCATTCATGCATTTTAAGTAACTTAAGTTTCCCTTTATAGGTGTTTTCCTTGTCATCCCTACCTTTGTCCTACTAGCATTAGTATGTCTTTTTATTATTGCATCACATGGGTTATATGAATCACATGATTTTTTTCTGATAACTCTTCCAATCTACGAGTGTTCACTTTATTGGAGTATGTCGTTCGTGGTGTTAGGTTGTATGTTAGTTATGTGATATCGTAGTTTTAATTAGAATTCTCTTATCTATATCATGTAGTTTTAGTTGATTACATGCTCTTACAAGATTCAAATCTCAATTTTGTGATGGTGAAATTTTATGATATGTGGTGATGACATTATGATGGACTTAAGGTTTCCTTTTTTACGTGTAGGGCCTAGTGAAGGACAACTAGGGTCCACTTTTCACCATTTCACACACACACTTCACATCACAAGATCTAAAAATATTAACCATCTAAGTTTTCTATGGTGTGAAATTATGACACTTGTCTTGAAGTTTTTTCATGGCATGCCA
>VDFB02018472.1:0-14469 GCA_007258455.2 Sequoia sempervirens
TACAAGCATGTCTTCCATCTTGAGCTTCCACAGCTCAAATTTGCCTCCGTTAAACTTCTCTATCTCAATTCTACTAGATGTGCTTGCCATCTCCTTCCTGCAACATGGTCAACACAAAATTTATGCAGTAGTCTCCCACTCAAATAAGACCAGTATAAAAAAAACTTTTAACCCACAAAAGGAAACTGAGGTGATTAGGCTCTAATACCAACTAAAAAGAAGTCAGGTATGTGAAAAGCTTCCAACACTAATATATTAGAGGAGATAATGTCAAAATTTCTATAGTTTCAAACCCTTATTCAATTACAATAAAGAATATGCACATTACAGGTAAAGATAAACAACGATAGAGATATAATAAAAAAAACATAACACCAAATATACGCGGGGAAAATCCTTTCGGGAAAAAAACCCCACTCCAAAAGCTTGAACAATGTATTATCTATAAACAACGGTTACAATATACTTGAAACGCAAGCTTCTACAAAATTTTATCAGTATTACAATTTTGGAGTAAATCCAGCAACATAACGGTATCTTAACACAACTTCATACTTCTACAAAATACATAAGTGCTCAATATATAAGAGCTTATAGTGCATAAAATAAACATTTCTAAATCAATTGCCAAAGGCTGAAGATGCAACATGGAAAGCACCAAAAATACTACAAATGCACAATGGTAAGTTTCCAATTGTCACCACATGCCAATCTACAAAATCTGCACTTGCCAAAATAATTGCTCTTCAAAAACTCACATTCCCTGTAAACTCAACACAAAAATAGAAAAATATTTTATGCACAACTCCACTTGTAAAAATCAACTTTCTAACTTGACTTCTCATCCGAATAGAAATTGCAAGTTATAACTCACAAAGGAAAAGTGAGAAAATCAGTAACATTGTAGACACCTTTTTTTTCCTAACATTGTAGATACATTTTCCCCTTATATGTGTTTACAGTGTTATATGATGTAGACACCAAATTAAAATCCTTTAAGTAATGAAAGAAATAATCTTGAATACAAAGAATGATAGATTCTTTTGAGCCTCAAATCCATGGATACACTTGTGTGAACTTAGAATTATCTAAAGATATAAACATTGAAGGAAGCTACACCTTGGTACAAAGCCGCTAGCTTAACTGCCCAAGATAGCTAATGACACTAGTAGGCTAATAAGGATTTACTAACCTAGAAGTCAAAATCTAGTGATTTGTTGAGATAACACCATTGTAAATAATTATAATCATAAATTAGTAAGGTTTAATGCATTTGACTACAAGGATAGCCTTTTCTTGCAAGAGAAAACTTGTGGAATGCTTAGAAATAGCTGTCAGGAAATTTTATATCTATTTGAGCATTTGATATTAATTAGTTTTCCCAATATGCAATTACAATACTTTTTAAATTTTTAATGCAATAGTATTCCAATTTTTGGACTTGGAAATGGATTATTGTTATACTATTTTTGAGATTGTTAGGAGCAATGAAAGTAATGGTAGAAGGAACTTAATTTGAATATATGTTACTTCTCAGAATAAAGGTCAAACAATTGTCTTTTGTTTTAGGTTTTATTTTTCCAGATTATAATGCACTGTTGTTTCTCAGTAATTGGTTAAGTTTTATAACAATTGGATAAACCTCTGTATTTTATATTTTTTTGCTAGCTACTTGCCAGAGCTTCTAATTTGTGATTGACTTCATTGGTCATTGATTTAATATTTTAAGATAGATCTTAGACTTAAGAACAATCAGATGAATGCATGCTTAAAGAGTCCAAATAGAGTTATTTTGTTGGTTCTACTGAGGATGCTCATCTATACATTTTTTTTGGTACCAATCAAAACTTCTTGCAGTGCTGGACAAAAGGAAAGTAATTCTCCTAACAACATATCAATTTTGGACCTAAAAACGTAAGCATATTTTCTCTGCTCATTCTTTGATCTTTCACCTTATTTCCATTTAAATTTTATTTACCTTAACACTTCGAAAAAATTTCAAATCAATTCTACCCTTATTTAAATTGCCTTAATTTGAAAATAGTCTCATTATTTGCAAAATGCAAGCACACCAATCTGCTCCCAACTAGGGCTTTGACGAAAGAATAACTTGAATTCTTTCAACACTTATCCTACTAGAAATGAATAAAAGAGCAAAAAGAAAAAGGAAAAAGGAAAAGAAAGAGCATAATAAGCAAACTTGAAAATAAAACAAAGCCTCAAGACATATAGCAGAAGAAGTGTTGCAAATGGGAATTTAATTCTAGACTTTGTAATGCAAGATTCTGGGCTCTAAATCAGTTTTTCCATCTTGAAAAGAATTCTTTTACCCTTGTCCAGTTGACTTGTGAGATTTTTTTTGTTCACTCCCAAAACACCATTCATAGACAAAAGAGAAAAAGCGTTCAATGAGTCCAATAGGCTGACAAACCCATCATGTACGCCTCGAAAAACAAGGTTAGAGTTGAATGGGGATGCATATGCACAATGAATACTCATGACTCCACAATCATCAACTCATCCTCAATAACCTTAATATCAATGCACAAAACCAAACTTATGAAATAACAAGAAGAAATTATTCGAATTTGGAATAGTGGACTGTATGGGGTGGAAAACCTGCATACTAAAATAGATGCGATATTTTATTATTTTTAAAGTATTCTTTTTCTTCAGATAGTACATGATGTATTTAATTTTTTAATTTTTTATTATTTTAAAAGTATTTTTTTCTAGAATCACATGTCAGTTAAAAACATTGGTGACACTTTCTTAGGCAATAGAGATAATTCATTTAAAAAATATTTTTTGTTAAAAAATGTGCATATGAACTTTGTAAAAGACAAATTTTTAGTTCTCATAAAAAAATTCTTGTTTTTCATTTGTTAACAGATACAAAATTTAATCTCTTGTTAACCAAAATGAATTATGATAGTTATCTGCGATATTAACAAATACTAAAAATTCAAATTATTTTTTTTTATATTAAAAAAAAATAAAATTACAATAAAAGAATAATAATTAGAGATATTAAATTTCCACAATTCATATTGATAACAAGTGCTTTATTTCTCATTTAACTGCAAAGAAAAACTTGTCTTACCTAATATTTCTTGATTCAAAATAAATATTTTTATCAAAGTAAGATTTCGGACCACACTCTGTAATCTAAAAATGAAAATACAAAAATACAAAAACTATAAAAAAAAAAAGGAGAGAAAAGAAAAAAACTTGTCTTAGCTAGCTCAAAATAAATAGAACCATAGCATCGGGAACATGCCAAACCTCTACAAATAACTGTTCATTTGCTAATTCTGGACACCGGCCCCCAAAAAATAGACTTTAACCACAAGCACACAATCTAAGGCCATTCTAACAGTGATGCAGTACTGTTTAAAAGATTTCTTCCCAGTACTTCCAGAAATTTTGTCTAGCTATTTCTATAGCGCTGCCAAGTTGCTTTGTATATTGAAAAGGGCGATCTGAATTTCTGTCTAGTTATTTTTATAGCGCTGCCATGCGATTTGTATACTGAAAAGGGTGATCTTTTTTAAGAAAAGGGAGGAATTTAGGGCCCTTTGACCAGATCTCAGGGCACAATACGAGACCCTGCTGCGGCCCTGAGGTACGCAGGGTGTCGGGCAGGGGCCCGCATGTCACACAGGCGATCATTCCCTGGCTGCCTACTAGCCGCGCACAACTTTATTGGAAGTGGTGGGCTTCAGAACTCTGCCACCAACGTCTCAAACCGCTCGCCTTTTGATCTTTTTCTAAAAACGGAGGAATTTACGCCCCTATACGGACGGCAGGGCTCATCCCCAGGCTCTGCTGCGGCCCTGAGGTAGGCAGGGTGTCGGGGGGCCCGCACGCCACACAGGGGCCATTCCCTGGTTATTACCCGCGCGCCACTTTATTGAAAGTGGTGGGCTTAAAACCTCTGCCCGGCTTCTTTGCTATGGGAAGCTACTCTTCGCTGCCCAGCCATTAGTCCCAGGTTACAGCAGCTTGAAGTATTTTTAAGTTCCAGGGGTCTCCTCATATCCTCCTAGCGATATTCAGCTCATTTAAAACCCTTGGCAATTTTGGTTGCTCCCAGCAGTGGTCTCACACATATCCGGCGGCAAAACATTGTCATCGCGTAAGGGTTTTGGCAATTGTCCATTAAATATGTTTGCAGGCGGTATCGTAAACTGTAGTGTGCCATCTCCTCTTGAGCTTTGGATTCCTTCCAGATGAGTACGATTCAGAGTCATTTCCGAGCTTGCAGTGCATGTTTAACATCCGCCACAGATTTCTTTAAGCCAATTCTTTTTTGGCACTTGGCGCTTTATAAAGGAGCTTCAGTACCTTCATTGATTTGGAGTGCGTTATAGCCAAAGCATATTTTCTGTGGCATCTATTACCTATTTAGTTGAAACACTTTAGTGGCTATAATAATTTAGTGTAAAGGACTTTTTCTTATTATTTAAAAAAAAAATTCTAATATTTTTTTTTTTAAAATAGAGTGATCCAAATTTCTTTTGTGGAGATTATTTTAATTTTATATATTTAGTGAAGAGCCTCCTAATTGGTCTTGTTGATTGATTGTCATGGGTTTTGGTTATCAGTTCCACTCATTTTTTGCATCAATGCATAACTAGAGCTATGTGTCTTAGAGAGAAGGGATCCTAAATTATTATTCGTGGAGTAAACTCTTGCCATATTTCTATGCATTAGTTCCCAAACCAAATGGCTTTATGGAGAAGAAAAATTGGGCACACAAGAATCTACATGTCCTTAACATCATTGCCATTATTGTTAGTCTCACCATTGATTACATTGAGTGTCCTTTTACACTCTTATTTATTGTTCAAGGGTTTTTGGGATATCTATATGATCCTCCAATCTGAATTGATACCTCCTTGGATAATCTTATACTCATGAATGTTCTTGATTATTCTATAGAGACATGATTCTACAACTTTGAATCAAATCCAATTTTAATCATCATTTTGACTCCATGTCACCATCTCGATGCAACACTATTGTACATAATCCTAGGTGTAGTAGGATAATATTTTTAACACCACCCCAATTTGATTGTGCATTCCTTTTACCACCTTTCCTAGATCAAAATAATTTTAGAAGGATTTAGAATGATCACAATCTTAGTAAGTAGCCACACCTATGATCACTAACATGAAGCGTGTAATATCTTTAGATTTGGAGGTGATTGAACCCACATTGTACAAGCAACTAAGAGGTTCCTTGATGTATTTGGTCAACACTAGACCATATATATTTTTTGTAGTAAATACCTTGAGTTAGTTCATGGTAGAGCCTAGATAGGAGGATCAGACAATAACAAAAAAATTGCTCATATATTTGAAGGGACTAGTGAAGTATGGTTTGAAATATCTTAGAGATGGTGAAGTAAAGTTATAGGGGGTATACAAAATTTGATTGGGCAAGTAGAGCTAGTCGTTGGCCTCATTTTTTTATCTCACAATTTAAAAAAAATTATAATCGTCTAATTGAGATGCATTATTGTGCATCAAATTCCTCTATCATGACAACTTTTCCAACTTATAATGGTTGAATATCTACATCATGTTTAGTATTGGTTGAATAAAATGTTGGATTTGAACCCATTTTCCTCAAACCTTGTATGCTTTTTGCACCAATTTATCGTAGCTTTTCCATCTTGCGATTTATGCGAGAACAAGGTTACACTTGATTAGGTTTTATCAAAAACAATAAAGGTTTTAATAGAGTACAATATTAGAGTTGCAAAAATCAGTCACCATTAGAAATTTAACATTCATTTGTTTATCATTTTATAGTGATCATGCTTCCAAAGAGTTTTGTTGACCCCAAACAACATCCTCTCTACCTGCATGAGCCTATGATGTAGTTATACATGTTTTTGGCAGTATAATGAAGGGTGTTAATGGCACAAAGATTGAAACTTCCAACTATAAATGCTCTATAGATTATTAAACTCCTAGTCCAAGACCATGGCACACAAAACATCTTAACCTTTAGAACCAAAAATCAATGCTTGTAGACTTTAAGAGCAATAGGGGAAAAATATCCATGGCAATGAAAATCATCTTGAAAATAACTCAAATGGGCGATTTAGTGTCCTCTTTGATCAAGGCTGAATTGAGGAGGCTTTAAAATTGTCATAGACTAGAAGCGTCAAGGTATTAACAAGAAAGCAATTGTAGAAGGCAATTTTTTATGCAAGTATAATTCAAATAGAGTTGAAATCATTGGAAACCAAAAATATTGAATATGTATGCCAAGTGCGGGGATTTGAAGGGTGCACACATTGACTGAAAAGATGCCATCTATTATTTCCACATTCTCTCAATAGCAAAGAGGTGGTCATGTGGGTGTTACATTAGGTAGATGCAAATAGAATGGATTAGCTGGTGAGCATGTCTAGAATTTGATGGTCACTCCTATCTGTCATATGAAAATTTTATGATGGTCTGGTCATTTAAATGTCTTTCATTTGACATTTTAAGAAAAATATAAATTGTCCAAAAAATTGTTTAATTTATGATTTTTTTATGTAAAATCTTTTATAAATGTAATATTTTGAAAAATTAGAAAATAATGATAACTATTAGTAATAAATATAATAATTTTTTTAAATTTACTGTTATAATTAACAATTAACAATTTTTTCTAAATTTATATTAAAAATAAATCTTGTTAAAAATATTCTAAAAGTTAAAAACAATTATATTCTATTTTGAAAATATTCTAAATTAATATATATTTTTATAATAAATATTTTATAAATCATATATATTAATATAAAACAATGATAACTATTAGTAAAAATGTCAAAAGTTTCTAAATCCATATTAAAAAATATTGAAAAATATTCTAAATTAATTTGTCTTTTTTATAATAAACATTATAAAATGATATATACTATAAATTAAAATACTATATTATATTTTGCCTATAATATTTTTTTACGGTTTAATAAGATTATAGCAAGTCAACTATATAGTCTAATAAATTTTAAAGTTGTAATATACGGTCTAAAATTAGAAAAACGGTCAAATAGACCATCAAATTTCAGGCTTGCTGGTGAGCTTAAGAGGAAAAAGTTTTGTTCAAAGTGTATTTAATTTTTCTCTTCTAGGGAAGAAGAAAAAAATAGGCATGTTAAAAGACAAAGGATAAAAGAGACACATAATAATAGACTCGTGGATTCCAAGGATAAATTTAATGTCCCGATGGATCTTGAGAGGGCCAAATTATTTAGCGACTCGATAGTACCCCATGCATGTGATTATAATCAAGGAAAGAAGGATGTTTGGAAAATACATTAATTTTTTAATTAAAAAATTAAAAAAAGAGAGACTTTGAATCTTGTCTAGATTGTGTGAGGTTGGATTAGTAATTTTTTATTTTTATTTAGAGGGGTAAATGCTTTTGACCCAGATCTATGAACTAGTGAGGTCACAAACAAGGACTTTATCTTCAACATAAACACTCAACAATTACACTCCAATGGGGTTTGAACCTTGATGGCAATAACAACAACACGCCAACTTAACCATCACACCATGCCACTATTGACAATAGATAGTAATTTTAACAAAAAGAAGACAGGAAAATTATCATTAGAAATATTGTTGTAAATGATACTTATTTATAATATTTATAAATTTAATGCATGAAAATAAATAAAAAATAATTTCTACTTCTACTATATATGAACTAACTTCTTGTATGTAATGTAAATAATATTATAAATCTTACTCACTAAAACTATAATTAAAACCATGCAATCATCAATTAGATTGATAATAAACATTATTACGAACTACCACTTAGAAGTCACATCTCTTTTACATGACAAGACATCCAAAGATAAATGATCTAAAAATAGTTGACTCTTGACTAAAAATAGTACCAGGGCTAAAATAATTATGAAAGCTAAAAATAGTGTAGGCTAAAAATATACTTCTAGATAAGTGGTTTTGGATGACATTGATTATCATGTGGTTTTTTTCTTCAAATCATGGCTAACCCTCTCGTGGCATATAAAAAAGCTTGTAAATTTATGTTCACAATTTGAACCCCTTCCACAGGTGTACACTTCTACTTTCCTAATGTTAAGAAAAATAAAGTGTAAATTTTGGGATATAGAGTTCAAATAAACTCAAGCTTTAAGCTTTAACATAGTAGCCAATTTACACTAAAAAACAACCTTTGAACTTGCACATTTAATTTTGTTTGTATAGGTGCACACTTCATCACCATGTGCACACCTATGAATATTAGTTAAAATAAAATTTGTTTTTTTTAATATGCCTTTGATGATGTGTATACCTATAGCTTAGACGCATACCTAGTAACCAGATTTGAATAATCTCTTGGTGAGGTTTTACTTATACCTTAGATGCACATCTAATAACTTGATTTTGACATTCCCTAGACAAGTAAGTCACACATATTTTTTTAATGTTTACATTTTTAATTCACTCCTTTGCTGAGGTCCACACTTCTCATTTACACATGTCCTTGTCAATATAAAATTAAATACAATAGATCTCCACTATGAGATGCACATGTGATGGATTCAATTTATCTTCACAGAGGTATGAAACTCAAAATGGGAACTCTAAACTTGAATTTGGATGAGTATTCCTTTCTAAATGCATGCTTATGAGTGTATTTTACACTTTGATTTTGGCTCTATAAAGTGCACCCTTCACTATATAACCGATGGGAACCTTTTTTAAACTCAAACAATCTACAATATAAATAGAGATAGAAAATATGCAATAGTTACTCAATTTCAATGAAATCTTCCTACAAAATGCTAGTTCGAACAACTTGACCAATGCAAATATAAAGGTGACTGGAACCTTCCAAATTCATTACTCATTCAAGCAATAGATTCAAATTACTTCCCTCACCACATGTAACAGGAAACTAATTTAATAAGCAACTAAACATGAAAAACAAACTCCATCGAGTCAAATAGAGACACTAAGGTTTAAAATTTGCATTGAACAATCATAAAACTGAAATGAGTCGATTCTCCCAGGAATCAATTTCTTTCTTTGTTGGCTTACTCCTCTCCAATCGGTCTGCTCTCCAAGAATTTTCATAGGCAAACAACTTCCACACAAAATGGTTTCTAAATGCCTTCTTCTTGGCTCAACTTCTCTCCCAAACATTGATCGTACTTTCTACAAGCAACACCTTTAATATAAATGATCTTGATCATACGACCAACCCTCCACCAATGTTTTCCTCTTTCTTGCTACACTTAAAATGTTTTTTGACAACCCATCAATCTCTGGCAGTTGGTTTAGGCTTCTTTCAATAACCATCCCTCTCACTAGCTTTTCCAAGATTTCCAAATGTGGCGATCCATCCTCTTCTTCCCCAAAAACTATTGTAGATAACTAAATTCATAATTGGCTCTTTCCACCACAAGGTTTTAATTTTCAAATATTTAGATCTACCTTTGGCTATAGGTATGAGAGGCTTATAAAATATAATATCTATAATATGTATGTCTTTTCTCCACGTGGGTACAAGTTGCTAAACATTACTAACACAAGCCAAAAATCTCAAGCAAACAAACACCATGAATAAAGAAAACCAAAACCACAAAAGGATCATGTGTCAGAGTCCCCAGGAGATAAAAGAAAGCATGTGCTCCTACATATGAGGTTGTCATCCATAAATTATTTCTCTATTATTTTCTTTCACGTCTTCCAACATCGCACTGGAATAGTTGCCATGTGTTCAATCTGTGTTTGTTTGTTTTCCTTTTTCTTTTTGTATCTTCTCCTTCTTATGTCTTTTTCATCTACAAGCCTCCAAAACTCCATCTCACGTTCATATATATCCTTTTCATCTTCTTTTTTTAAACTCTTCTTGTCAACAATGTTATTCAAAGACTCAAAAGCATCATTACTAAAATCATCAAAAACAACTTGCTTACCATTTACCTTGCATGTGCTCTCCTCAATCTTCTTCCAAGCTATTCCTAAAGGTATGTCAATTTGTGTTTCCTTTGGAATCTCATCAGTCAATACTTTTGTTTCTTCATCTTCATTTACATCATCTTTGTTTTTCTTCACAGATTCTCTTGCATACTTTTGGCTAGCATTGTGCTTTCCATCTTCCATTTTCTTCTTTTTCTTTTCTTCAGACTCTACTTCCATGTCAACTTCATGATGTGGAAATAATTTTTCTTCTTTCAAGGCAGCCATATTTTTCCCTCTTCTTTTCTTGAAAATCATCTACACAGGCCACTTCAACTTCTTTTTCAATGGTTGGAACCCCAACCATATTCTTTGCTTCATTCCTCAAGCCACTGCTTGCACATCTTTAAATCTCTTCTCAACTCTTTTGTTTCTTTATCCCATTCTAAATTATGCTTCTTCACATTATTCTTCATTTCACTATTCTGCTTGAGGCTTTCTTTGATGGCATACAGTTGCATCTTGTGATTTTTATGCTTGGCATCTTGATACCTCACCTAGGGATTCTCCCATTTTCCTTCGCCCAATCTCTTGGTACCTAGGTTCTTTTTAACCTGTCAAAAATTTCACACACACATACATGTCCACAATCCCATGAACATAACCATCTTCCTCTTCACAAACCTTTTAGGATTTGATACCAAAATGATGGAAACCTTGTTTAAACTCAGACAATCTGCAGTATAAATAGCGATAGAAAATATACAACAATTACTCAATTTCAATGAAATATTCCTACAAAATGTTGGTTCAACCGGCTTGACCAATGCAAATATAAGGGCGAAAATAACCTTCCAAATTTATTACTCATTCAAGAAATAGATTCAAATCACTTCCCTCACCACATGTAATAGGAAACTAATTTAATAAGCAACTGAACATGAAAAAAAGCTTTATTGAGTCAAATAGAGACACCAAGGTTTGAAATTTGCATTAAACAATCATAAAACTAAATATAATGAGTCGATTCTCCTAGGAATTGATTTCTTTCTTTGTTGGTTGAATCCTCCCTAATCGATCTACTCTCCAAGACTTTTCACAAGAATATAACTTCCACAGAAAACATTTTTTATATGCCTTCTTCTTGGCTCAACTTCTCTCCCAAATTTTTATCACACTATCTACAAGTAGCGACTTTAATACAAATGATCTTGATTGCACAACCAACCCTCCACCAATGTTTTCCTCTTTCTTTTTGTACTCAAAACGTTTTCTCACAACCCATCAATCTCTAGCAGTTGGTTTGAGCTTCTTTCATTAACCATTCCTCTCACTAGATTTTCCAAGACTCCCAAATGTAGCGATCCATCCTCTTCTTCCCTATAAGTTTTTGTAGATAACTAAATTCATAACTACCTCTTTCCACCGTGAGTTTCCAAGGTTTTAATTTTCAAATATTTAAATCTCTCTTTGGCCGCAGGTATGAGAGGTTTATAAAACATAACATATATAATATGCTTGTCTTTTCTCCATGTGGGTACGAGTTGCTAAACATTACCAACACAAGCCAAAAATCTCAAGCAAACAAACACCAAGAATAAAGAAAACCAAAACCACAAAAGGATCCTGTGTCAGACTCCCCAGGAGACAAAAGAAAGCATGTGCTCCTACACATGAGGTCACCATCCAGAAATCATTTCTATGTTCTTTTCTTTTGTGTCTTCCAACATCGCTCTGAAATAATTGCCATGTGTTCAATCCATTTTTCATTTGTTTTTCTTTTTCTTTTTCTATCTTCTCCTTATTTCTTTTTCATCTAAAAGCCTCCAAAACTCCATCTCTTGTTCATATATATTCTTTTTATCTTCTTCTTTTAAACTCTTCTCATCAACAATGTTATTCAAAGATTCAAAAGCATCAAGTTACTAAAATCATTGGAAACAACTTTCTTACCATTTACCTTGCATGTAATTTCCTCAAGCTTCTTCCAAGATATTCTTGAAGGTATGTCAATCTACGTTTCCTTTGGTATCTCATCAGTCAATACTTTTGTTTCTTCATCTTCAATTACATCATCTTTTTTTTTCTTCATAGATTCTCTTGCATACTCCTGACCGACATTTTTCTTTCCATCTTCCATTTTCTTCTTCTTTTTCTTTTCTTCAGAATCTACTTCCATGTTCACTTCACGATGCAACAATGCTTCTTCTTCTTTCAAGGTGACCATATTCTACCCTCTTCTTTTCTTGACAATTGTTTGCATAGGCCACTTCAACTTCTTTTTCAATGGCCAACCCCAACCATATTCTTGGCTTCTTTCCTCAAGCCACTACTTACACTTCTCTAAATCTATTCTCAACTCTACCATTTCTTTATCCCATTCTAAATTCCACTTCTTCACATTTGATGTGAAGTAGGATCTATGACAATTTCTAATGAATGCTTAACTATTACAACGATTGATTCAAGCTTTACAAATGGAATTAACATAACAAAAATACTTGAACAACATAGCATAATAAGGTGATAAACAAAATGAAAGAGAGAAAGAGATAGAAGACAAAACGTAATTGATAACAAAGCTCGCCAAAAGGCTATGTCTCTGGGTCCCTCTCTAATAGAGTGACCAATCCTATTATGCTCAAAGAATAAGGTTACAATTGCAAAACGGATCCATTCCCTTCCAACACTTCGACGACATAAAGTTCCTTCAACATATAGGAATGGCTTCAAGTCTTCAATCTAATTCTCCCAGCGTCATTACTTGCTTGATTTTTGAATGCCCCCCTAAGGCCTAATTCCTCCCTTTTTTATTCATAGAATTGGCCTAATTTGGCCTAAAACCAAATGATTTTGGGAAACAAACATATCCCCTTATTTTACAACTAAAACAATAAAATCTTCCCCTTAAAACCATAAAAATAATGAAATTATTTTAAGCCCCTTCAATTTTGTATTCTCGGGCTTCTTTTAATTGTTTTTTGTTTTTATAGTTCAAGGGTTAATATGTTATTTTAACTAAAGGGGTTAAATATTTTGTTTTTAATATATTTCAGGCTTTTAATACTGATAAAATAAAACTGAGCCTAAAATCCTTGCCAAGCTACACGGTGGCACAATGGTGGTAGACTATATTGGGGGCGGGGAGGTCAGGTGGTCAACCCTTGTCCCCTTCCTTTTTTAAATGGATGGCACACTTTCAATTGAACAAAACAAACTCGTCGCATTTTATAGGCTGGCGCGTGGGTGTAATGGCATGGTGGCTGGCGTGTATTTGTGAGGTGGGGGGATCGAATCCCCTCAGCTATAATTTTGGTGATTTTGGTGAGATATTCTCGCGACCGAAGGAAGGATAAGGGGGTGACATATGGTACCTCTAATTCACCAGTACTGCTTCATCAACTGCCTCGTCAGTGCCACGTCACCTATCCAGTCATCCACCATATTCCATGTCAGTTGCCACCTATGCCTACCACGTCATTTGTATAGTTGTACAACCTGCCATGTGTCAGCTCCCAATTGGTCCACATCATCGTCCGTACTATACGGATTGTTGAGTCATCATGCTGACATCATCAGTTGTACCACTGGTCCAGCCTAGTCAATTGCAACTTTGATTTTCTATATCTTGGATGTATGAACTCAGAATTTGACAAAATGAATGCCATTGGAAAGGTCTCGATGAGCTCTTCGACTTGGTGCCAATTTTGACTGATTTTGAGTTGACCATTTTTTTGCTTTTCTAACAGCCTTAGGTACCAGTTTGACCAAAGGTTGATCGACCATAACTATAGCATACAGGCTCCTTTCGACCCCATTCGAGTTGCATTGGAATTAGGATTTTGAGCTCTTTTTGATGGCATTGAATTCTGGAGCATTGGGGACACTTCAATTTTCACTGAAAAAGTATTCCCCTGAATCAGTCCTCCCCACTAGAGAGCTTTTGGACCTCTGAAAGCTTGATTACTCAAAAAGTAGGTGAGGGTAGATTTCCCTCACTTTACCAATCTCCATCCATTTTTCCTTGCTTGGATTCATCCCCTTCAGTCCCACTTTGAGGTATTCAACAACTCCTCTTCGTGAAGTCTTAACTTTTCTATCTAAGATGACATCCTTTGGTAACTCTGACATGTACTCTGGTGAAAGATCATCAACTGATGGAACCTGAATGTCTATGTCTTCATCCAGTATCATTGGAGGCTTGTACAACTTCAAATTCTCAACATTGACAACTGAATAAATGTGCATGTATGGAGGAAGATTAAGGTGGAAGGTGGTGGTTCCAATCTTTTCCAATATTTCAAAGGGACCATACTGAATCAGCTTGAGCTTCCTTCCTTCGCCTTGCATTCTTTCCTTGCTGATATGTAACCAAACTCTATCTCCAACTTGGAAATGGTGATTGATGTGATGCTTATCATGTCGAGCCTTGTATTTGGCTTGGCTCTTCTCCAGATGTGCTTCCACTACCTGATGAATTGCTTTGAATTTCTAGATGAAATTTAAAGCCTTCTCT